>OX596262.1:8418756-8567583 GCA_951394255.1 Polyploca ridens
GGATACACGTAGCTTTGTATTCCCGCCATATTTACGGAGGTTGATTTACTATATTACTTGAATAGAAAAACAATAAATTAAACATCATATATATTTTAATGTTTGGTCCAATAGAAGTTGCGAAACGATCATAAATCGCCCATATTTTAGCGTGACGCAACTCGGATTTCGCGTTATAACTTTAGCTAGGAAGAGACAGCACCTTTATTCATTTGAGACGAAATACGTTCAAGTCGTGACTCATCTCAATCGAGTCAACGATAATAGAGTAAATGAATGGTCGATTCGCGTAAAAACAGACGTTTTAGGGCTCGGTTGCAGTAAATGGTAATTTTTTTTTTACAAGAATATTGACTTTTTGAATTTGATAATTCAATAACATCTTAAGACATACATACTACTGCTACTACCCGTACGCGATAAGTTGAGACCCAAGTGGAATGCTTTTACCTCGCCTGCTTCTCCTACACTTCTCTGATGGGCCCGTATTGTACTTATAGCATGAAGCAATAATCCTGCTACACGTACAATACGGGAGGCATGCTTCATGATGTGTAGTATAAAATAACGCAACTGTAACGTCACCGCGCCAGGTCTCAACTTATCGTGCACGGGTAGTACAGTTGTTAACAAACTGCGAGTAATAGTAACTTTTATTTATTTCCCAACAGAATCAAACGACTCAAGATCGTTCCACTTTAACTTGGATAAAGTGACGATAGATAATCTCATGACGACGATAACACGACAGATGGAGCTAGCTAAATACTTGGCGGCGTGTGAAGCGAGCGGGAGGCTTAACGAGAAGGTTAGTCACAAGTCATTTCATACATTTAAGGCCTAGACGGGACACATTAATAATAGTGTTATTAAAAATTAGCTTTAGTTTTGTTTAATTGTATGATGTCGAGATCGAGACGAAGATCCCGGATTCGAATCCAATAATGAGTTTGAGCTTTCGCGGTGAAGGAAAACATCGTGAGGAAACTATAGCACGGTGGTAGGGTACTTTGTATTACCCACCTAGCTAGCTACCACCTTCAAGTTGAAAATCTGTCGCCTTCCAGGCTTTGTGTGCTTACTACCTTGGGCTGCTGCCCTTCTTGCCATGATTAGAGCAAAATAATATTGAGATAATCAATTTCATCTTTACTGGGGCTCTACTCAGTTCAAAAACCAGCTTTCAACTGAACCTGCATACGAAACTCAAAAAAAGGAAGCGTCCATATGGCTACGGTAACCGCTTACCATCAGGTTACGCTTGTTTACTGACATTGTAGTATAAAATAAAATTAAAAGAAAGATTCTTTTTTTTAGGTATTACACGAAATCATTCCTATACAAAGCAGTAGGAGAGACTCGGACAGTGGTGACTACAGGCCATTGACGCTTTTTGGCTCCAATACGGATAAAATAAGACTGGTCGCCGCTGTTCTAGCGACAGGACAGTCTGTTGAGAGTGGTTTCGAGTTGGCCTTCAAGTGAGTTTTTATACTGTATTCATGTTAAATAAGTGTATTTTATAAGTATACAGATCACAGAAATATGTAGTTGTTAGGCTAACAATTATCTATAAACACCTGTTAGTTTTAGTGGGAGTTTAGGAGTTTAGGGCCATGAAAATATAAACAAACACCGTTCACTCATGTTTATTGGCACTGTTTCACATCACATAATAATGTATACAGGGTGTTGTTTTGGTCGGCGACAAGCGACACAGGAGCGGTAGTACAAAATATATATTCCCCAAAAATGGACTTAATTCCATTAAATACTGTAAATATGTTGAGAAATACCTTATTCAATTTGAAATAAAATTACTGCAAAGTATGGTTACTAGGCACGTGCACAGACAAGAGCTAGGCGCAAGCCGCCATCGCCCCACCCCTTTACTCCCTCATACTCCCGTTGAGTATTATGTCTACACTTTAGCTTATTACATGATTTTCAAAAATTTTAATTTTTTATTTTTATTATTAAAAAAAAAAGTATTTTTTTTAGCACCAGTATCTATTGTATTATCGACCCTGAGTCGCTCGTCGCTGACCAAAACAACGACCTGTATAAACTTAAATATCAATTTAATTATACGGAGTACTTCTACATTGTTAGACAGAGACTGCTAGAGAGAGAAGAAAGAGAGAGGAAAGAGACAGCTATAATTATAGTATCACAGATATACTAAGCAGTCTACTGTACTGTTGGTCTATCCGTAAAAATTAAAAAAATAAATATATACCTACGCCAAATGACGGACTTGATTCTGTTCTGGGAAAAAAAATAAAGTGAAATTACGGAATAAAATCTAGTCTTAAATAATTACTTTTACTTTAAAATACTTTTTCAACACACTCGCTCGTAAAGTGACATTTATTGCAAAATACAAGTCTGTTTTTTTCCTTGTAAGACGTCGTATGACACGCGTGTGCATTGATTATTACACTCTCGGCTCACTTAGCTTTATAGCGCCTGTAACCAACTTTGCACACATGTATCATAATGTACTATTATTAATTTCAGGATTATAACCGAACACAAATTGGATTCTATGAACATTTATACACATGTAGCAAGATATTTGGTACAAGTGGATAGATTTATGGAAGTCAAGACTTTAGCCAAATGTATTCGAGTGTCCAAGGAAACTGCAGCAAGGTAATTGTTTATTCAGTTATGTTGACTTAAAGCCCTTCTCACACGTAGCTACTGAAACGAAACCAATTACTAACTCGGAGTTACAGTAGTACCTAACTGATATGGCTTACCGATGTACCTGCGCAGAAGATACTTTTTGTACATTTTCAAAGCGCAAGAAACCGCTATTGGTCGGCAGCTGCCGCCATGTTAGCGCGCGCCGTGCTGAGAGGCGCGACTTGCAAGTGAGACGAAACTAACAGCTGCAGTGTATTATGAACCTTATAGTAGTGATCTAAGGTTGATTGTAAGTTTTAAGCATTCTTTCGTTAATATTCGGGGCCATACTATCTTTTCTGTGCGAACGAAGATTCACGACGCGCCTTATCAGTTGGGTAATACTAACTAGTTAGGCCCCGAACATACGACGCAAACCATTAGTAACAAAACTGAAACTCCAGTTACTTTTGAGTTTTATGTCTATGTTGTCTTATATGAACCCACTCATGTCGCAATTAGAAACGTGTTTGGAACCCATCACTGATTAGTTGCAAAACTGTTTTGCGACAGTGGCGGGTCCAGGATTTCAGTTTTGAAGGAGGCTAAGTGGCTTGTTACTATAGTTAAGTATTGTGAGTGATTATCGCAAAATGATAGCTCCGTGTGTGGATTATAGTATCATAGGTCGACAACGCACGAGTGATACCCCTGGTGTTGCACGCGTCCATAGGCTAGGGTAACTGCTTACCATCAGGCGAGCCGTATGCTTGATTATCACCGTAGTGTATTAAAAAAAACGGGCTTATACCGGGTGATTATGGATTACTTGGCTATTTTTTTTCCCTCGGATCAGAATCACTAATAGAACACATCCGTGCAAAAAAAAAGAACCTTTTTTTTTTCATAATTTTGTCGTAAGAATATCCTAAGTACTCCACATTGCTGGATAACGTTAACAAGTAGATGACCTTGAACTTCAGCTGGTAGACGTCACCGGAACATTGAAATATGCTGCGGAAATACGTGAATTCTTTCGTAACGCGCACTAGGTGGAAATTGTGTTTAATACCTACTAAAATTTCACCATATTATTTTTCCATTTTCCATTCACAAAATTAAGTAATATCAGGAATAAACTCTTCATAATGTTGTTTACATTTCGAGTATTTTGATTAATAAAAACTGTCATTTAATCGAATCTGTCATTCATTAAAATCTTCTATAATAAATTCTATTTTTCATTTTCACTAAGGAGGAAACTTATCTTTCCTTAATTATTAACAATACATTAGGCAGCCCGCACGCATCATACAATCGCCGGTCGACTTTATGTCGGAAAGAGAAGAAAACTTGAATGTCAGCTTTGTAAGCAGAAAATAGGATAGCTTTTTAAAACGTTTGACTTGGTTAATAACCCTTAAACGAACCTATCCTAGAAATAAACTCTAAAATTGCCTATTTCGCAAAAAAGTCTGATGTCAGTCGGTGGATTCAATTTTATAAGAGAATAAATTCTTTCGATTTGAGAGATTCAAATGTTCTTCGCATTTGAATTCCTTACTACCAAAGCACACGTCCTACAAAACCGCCCTAAAGGCCTCAAGTCGGACTGAGAGAGATTCAAATGTTCTTCTCATTTGAATTCCTTACTACCAAAACACTCATTTTACAAAGCCGCTCTAAAGGCCTCAAGTCGGACTGAGAGATATTCAAATGTTCTTCTCATTTGAATTCTTTACTAACAAAGCACTCGTCTTACAAAGCCGCTCTAAAGGCCTCAAATCGGAATGACAATTGGACTACCGATTGTCTGACGTGTGGAAGCGCCCTTATACGAAACCTCTCTTCCCTTTTCTTTTAATGTCATACAAAGAATACAAAAAAAAATGCTACGACGTGTTTAGGTGTGCGTTCAGCTTAATACTTCATGTCAACCTATTGGAAATAATTTCTGATTATGAAAAAAAATATTTTGAGTTGCGCACGCAGGTATTCTCTGGTTACTGGTTGCTAGGGCAACGTTTTAGAAGATCAACAGTCGTTTCTGGGTGATATTTTTAAATTTAATTGAATAATTATGGAACTCTCTGGAGTACACTATCAGTTTGATCAATGGAGGGCTTCTGCCTCACACAAGATGCCGCGCGGCGCGGGCGCCCGCCACCCCACCCAACTGTGCGCTCTGTGGTTGCAGATCACTGGATGTGTTTTATTTAAAATCAATAATAATCAAATAATAATAAGTTGTCAATAAACTGCAATATTCAGTTCAATGTGATTTTAAATTTGCCTTAAGTTGGCCCTAAAGTTTTAAAGTGTTACAATGATGCATAATGTTAGAATTGTGATACGATGAGTATGTTTGTAATTGAGATAATAAAAAAAGTGAGTTACTGTATTTTTGTGGCTTCATTTTATAAATTTTAAACGGGTAAGAATACCGAGAGTGATGTATAGGATACTTAATTTGGTTGGTGTTCGTGTTTTCGTATACATAGGCAGTATCTAACATTCTCGGTTGTTGACAGCTATGTGACGTAGCGTATTGGCGCGCGGTACGACCAACGATTTCGGTAATTTTGAGAAAACTTTGGATCGTCATAACTTTATTTTTTTCTATAAAAATTATATCTAAAAATAAAACATGTATTTTTTATTTTTTATTAATGAGTGAATCCTTTAAAATAGCTAAGTAATTCAAAATCACCCGTATGTCTGTGACTTCAAACTACAATCTGAAACGAGCAGTTGGGTAGCGCCGTGAGCTCTGGGTCTTACCAGCACATGCTAGCAGTAGTATTTCACCGGAGGCTGTCGCACGACGCTAAGGTGATGTTTCGTAAGCTGAGGCGAAACTAACGAGCTTTGAACATCGACGTGAGATTTCGTGTTTGTCGGTCTTCTATACGATATATTTTGGAGACTGTTACAGAACTGTTTAATTGAATTTCTCTATCCCCATCGAACCCACAGGGATTTCCACTTCTTTTGGGTATTAAAATGTGTAATGTGAACAGTTTGATGAGCGATCAAGTGTTGGAGTCGGGCGTGAGCGCGGTGGTGGCGCGCTGCGAGTTCCGCGGACAGCTCTACGACGAACAGGCCGAGTTGCTTATCACCGATATTCACAGCGTTACTGTCAAAGTAAGTATTTTTTTCTTGCCGTTAACACAACCCCATGTGTTGTGTCTTATCAAACGTCATCCATCTATTTAAAATGTTATCATATTATGTTTATTGTCATTTCGTATTTAAAGGTTTATTTTGATTGTTGTTTTTACATATTACCCCTACTTTCAAATGATTATCATCATTTGTATTATGACGGCTTTGCCCCTCACAATTTTCATAAGGGAATAATGTGAGACATAGCCTAGTTGTCGTATACTGGTCGGTGGATACCTTGAGATGGCATTAAAAACTTCTCTTCGAATCCAACATAGGCTTGTCATGATATCCTAATCCTAACGAATATTATATATGCGAATGTGAGTTTGTTTTGTTTATTATGCGATGTAATTTGGCACGCAGATAGCCTATAGTATGGAGAAGGATAGCCATAGTTTTTATCCCGGCAAAGCGGGTGAAATCGTGGGAGACAGGTAGTTAAAATATATAAAAGGCTGCCATATTGCGATCTCAAAGTGTCGACCCAGTTTTGTCATAACTTTTATTTTAAACTAACTTTCCAGCCTACAGATATAGCCGAACACAAAATGCTGAATGTCTTAACAATAGCAAATTGTAAATTTGATATTAGTTTTAGTCCCAAGAAACGATTGTGTTAATTGAAAATCAACTTTATGTCATAGGCTATTGTTTTAATAAATAAATATCCCGGGTCATTCCTCACATATGGCTTTTTGATCCCAAACTAAGCAGAGCTTGTAGGTACTATGGAAACCAGATAACTTCTTTTTGTTTGTAAATACCATTGGTAAATACATAATTACACCCTGACTCAGGACATACAGACATGTTCAAGCACACAAATGCATGTCCTGTGTGGGAACTGAACCCTCGACCTGCAGCACGATAGGTGAAACTTGACCAACCGCGCCAACTGGCCCGTTAAAATTTAATCGTTGATTTGTTTAAATACGGACGTTAGTCTTAAGCCGGCTTTTCACTATGGGATATAATATAAATTACATCTTGAGATATAACATTTTATCGCTCGTCATAAAATTTTTGTATTACATCGCAAACTATAAATATTTTTTTGACACATTGTATAACGAGCGATAAATTATTATATCTCGAGATGTAATATACATTTCTAGTACCCTAACCTAACTTGGCCCCATAGAGCATTTTGATAACAGTCGGTCAGAGACTGGATCGATTAAGCTAATAAAAATATTTTTCGAAAATCGCCATTTTCTCGCTGACAGTAACTTTTTTCAAAAATCTGTAAATGCTGATTGCAATAAATCTAAAATTAAAGGACAGTCACTTAAGACCATATTCGCGTAGCTTGAACCCCTAAGGTAGCTGCCCTTACTGACCCGTCTAAAATTTCCACCCTGTATATTATATTATATCCCATTGTGAAAAGCCGGCTTTAGTTAATAGATGTGTGTCATATATGTTAGATATCGTGCTACCTGGTGTGTCACAACGTGAGTAGCGCGTACATTCTGGCGGCGCGGCTGGAGCGGTCGAGCGAGCTGCGCCGCGTGCTGCACGAGGCCGAGCGGCTCGGACACGACCAAGTGCGCAGCGCCTGCCTCAAACGACTCACACATAAAAACCTACTATAACATACTAACTCATTTGTATGCACGCCACGGCATTGCCAAATACCATTTAGCTGATTGTGATTACTAGCCGGGGTATAAGAAATACGCTCACCGTCATTGAATTTGACCCAAGATCAAAACTTCATACAAAAGAGATGTTTTCAGCAAACTTACTTTAATGTCGATTGAAGGCATTCTATTCGGTTTCATTTATAATATAGAATAGTCAGCATTTGGAAACTTCAATTGAATTTACTGTGCCATTGCTCATATAGGCCAAAAATTTGTATTTATATGGAACAGTGCTTTGTTAACTTTTATATCAAAATTGATTATTTTTTGTACAAATGGCAAAAATTTACGTTTCCACATTTAAAATTACTACACCGTCTGCAAGCTGGCTCTTTTAGCTTTAAAACAATATGAAATGCAGTGCAAAAAGTTAATATTCAAGTACTGAAAATCTTTTCTGAATACACCTTTTTTATTTTATTTCGAGCTTGGTATAAATTCAATGCTGGTGAGTTTAGTACTACCATACCAGAAGGAACACTAGTTTACCTACAACCGCCTCTGTTTCTATTGCATAGCTATCTCCATGTGACGCAGGCCTCTCAATGGATCGGTAGTGGTCTGTTGATATGCCAGGCTCCTTAACAAATGCTAGTTTGTATATACCTACCATAATTTCTTACAATGCTACAGCAGGACACCAGTAGCGGTGTGGTGTTCTAAGGAATGTTAGCGTTTATTTATACTCAGACTAAAGTATCTCAAAATGTAACTTAAGTATAAATATAAGATATATTTCAATTGGCTAGGAGACCATAATTAGGCGTATTATGTTTCATGGGCTCCTCGGTATTTGATGGTATCAAATCAACTGGCAGTTAAGAGATCACATAGCGCATGCTCATAATACACCTAGTTTTGTAAATGGTTGGTACTGAAAAATACATAGTAATACATATGTACTGCCTTGCTTATAAAAATGTATATTAAATGATGTTATTCTTATATTAATAAATATTATAAGTGAGGCCGGTAATAAATATTGTATAGGTTTGTTATTATTTTGCATATGACTTGATGCAATATGTAATTTGCATTTTCTAATGTTTGCTACATGGTGACTGACTAAAACATTTATTTAGATAGGTAGCAGTATTATTTCCATGAGAGTATTGATATTGGATTTTACACACAATTATTGTATAATTAAGTCTTAAAAAATTCTATATATTTTTGTATAAATTAATAATGTAAGTCAGATGTCAAAAGAATTTAAAAAATAATTAATTTGTATTAATTAACCAAATATTATGTTGGTCTCATATTGTGATAGCAAAATGTCATTTGTTGATATAAAAGCTTTATTGTTCATATTTCTATTAAAAAAAATAAAGGCTTGTTTATCTTTCATTGGTGTATCATTATAATACATGCCCTTTTAGGGCATTCATTGAATAAATTGCTTTGACTATACTGAACTAAATTGACCCTATATAACTGAAAAGAAAAATAAAGTAATCCATAAAAAATATCTCAATTTAAACAATATTTATTAAAAGTTTGCAACTTAAATATAAATACAAATGTAAGGTGCATTGGACAGATGGTCAATGACTAAACTGCGCCTGCATCACTAGCAAGCCAGGCAAGACTCCAACTCTTCACATCTCACAGATGAGAGAAGAGCATAGTTCAATGGACCTCATCCTACAAGCTAGGACATCACGGTGGTACTTCCCATATAAAAATCACATTTTGTTCATTACACTATATTGCGCACATTTATAAATTTTTCAGTCTCTTGACACATAGCCACAGCATGAAAATAATGTTACTGAGTTGCCATAGCTTTTTTCTTGGGTTTCTTCAAACGCTTTAAACCATTAACACTCGTTTTTAGAAGGTTGGAGTAGGCTGTGCTGAACTTTTCTACATCCCGCTGCTCAATTACTGTGGATATTTTTTTGCTCCTGGACTGTGCCCTGACCAAGCATTTATATTCAGGATTCTTTACGACCGGCGTACCATCTCGCGGTTCAGGTTTTGTGCGACCATCGTCTGAAATACCAATTATAAATCAGTAAATTTTAACCTAATGTGTAGTTGTTTTGAATTTCCTGATAATACTTACATCTTTTCATAGTCATGGTTATGGACCCAGAAGCTCGAGCTTTTTGGAATAATTTTGTAAGCTCTACGAGAAACTGAAACAATAAATAATCAGAAGTTAAATATAAATTGCTGGAGAATCTACTGAATGACTTCAATGTTTTGAATGCTTACCTCGTCATTACTTAATAAAACCATATTATTAGATTTTATATGCTTTTAACCGTAATGAACTAAAGTTTTAAAAACTATTATTTATCGCTAAAATACACTCATTTTCAGAAAAATTACAAAAAGCATTCAACACTATTCGCACACCACACGACACGACACGTCGTCGACAGTGACAGATAGAACTGACAGATTTGGCGATTGTCGATGCATTCCGATTCATGCTATAATGTTCTTCTTAGTTCGAAGTTTGGCAACCAAACTATTTTTATTAGTAATTATTTTTGCCAGTGTCAAGTTATTTTATAAATTGTAACTAAGTATATTTCTTCGCTACACACAGAATAAAGCTTGAGTTTATTTTAAAATACTTGCAAGTGAGTAATTATAGTATATTTAATGTATCAATAATGGAACAAAAGCTTCAAAAATTTAAATAGGTACGCCTACGTCCTAAACCATGCGGTGTGTGTACAAGTGGTACATGGTGGATTCCTTAATTCTTTTATAGCATTTGTCGACAAATATAGGCACTCCGGGGGGAGCGCCCGGGTCGTGTCAGACTCCTACTGACTATAACCTCACGGCGTTCCTACCTGCCACTGCCGGCTGGATATACGGGGGCGCCGAAGCATTCGTCCGCGTATCCAGCAGCGACACAGCCTGATCGGAGGGCTCCTCTTAATCGACGGCGGAGACCAGAGCTCTTGTCTCCGCCGTCTTCTCCTGAGTAGCGTGCGGGAACATACGCTCCAATACTCGGGCCCGATGTTTATGGGCGGCAGACTCCCCCGAGTCGAGCATAACTCGCTCGCAAAAGGAGTGAAGTGCGTCCCATGATCTCTCGCTATCAGCCATAGCGCGAACCACGCTCGGCAGCGAGAGATCAGTCTCCACTCCGGCGCAGAGCTCGCTGTGCTCGCTTGCCCAGGCTGGGCACACCTCCAGCGTGTGCTGAGCCTCCTCCTCGAGGCACCCGTCACAATGGTGACATTCGGCGGTCGGCACCCTCCCGGCATTCCGACACAGATACCTCCCGAAACAACCCGTCCCGTGAGGATCTGTTCATCCAACACTGGATGGATGGCCTCAATGGTCCTGAGACCAGCACTAGGGTGCCAACCAACCTCCAACCTGGACTTCCACTCCTGGATGGCAAGCGTACGCAATTGCGCCCTGCGCCCCTCCACCTCGCGTGGTGCCGATCTCTAGCGCCTTGGGTCAGCGCCTCCTCGCACCAGAAATAAACTAACGCGCAGGAATAACTAGGTTTTCCTGTCCTGGTAACAAGAAATACCCTTGATTACTTGCGCTTGCGCGGAGCTAGAAAAAATATATTGCACTTGTTAACTTATTTACTACTTAGGTAAATGAGTTGTTTACACGCATGATTCATCTTAAAATTAACTTAGAGATAGTCCATTAGTTCTAGTGATTAGATCCTACAGAAAAGAGGGGCCGCGCAGCGCGAAAATTAATACTTAAAGCCATGTAAATCACATTTCCATTGTTCAAATTATTCAATTAAGTAGGTACTTAGATAGGTAGCTACCTTTTTTTTTTACGTGTGGTAATCCTCATGGGATTCCCGACCGCCTCGGGGGTAGCGGCCAGGTTATGACGGACTAGTACCGGCTAAAACCCCACGGTGGTCGCCATCTACGCTATAGAGAGGGGGGTGGGCTCTCATGTTGAACGCGTACCTGCTCAGCTCTCCAACCGCGGCGTTTTGATAGCTCGTCCCGGGGGAAGTCTGACACCTCCCCCAGCACCCTCGCTGTGCTATCGCACTATGAGTCGTGAACACATCACTCATCTCCTCCTTGGGGTCTCTTCTAGGCGCACAGAGCCCCCGCTCTAATTGCCCACGACCCCAAAGGCCCCGTTAAAGGTGAAAGCACACTTACCCGAACGCGTCGAACGAAACGTATTTTAGAATTCTATTATATGAAATCTTATGAAAGCTCGCACACTCGCCCGCGTCGAATCGTCCGAATCTGGATAAGATTTCATATATACAAATTCTAAAATTCGTTTCGTTCCATGCGTTCGGCTCGGATAAGTGTGCGTTCACCTTTAGTCACCTTTTACGACAGGCAGGGGAACACCTAGGTACCTCCTAACTTAGATAAACAAGAAACCCATCTTTTCTTTTTACTTATTTTATTATTTGGGAAATCTTAGGAAGATTTATAGCTTAATTTCTACGATAGAAAAAACATAGATAGTCCTATGCCATTTATAAATGACCACCTATAGAAATAACTATGAATAGTCAACATTCATTCTCCTTTTCACCTCACTCTCATTAGCACTGCGAGCCAGCTCCATACAAAACCGTATCAAGTACCTACCTACCTACTTATATTCTTATTTTGGATATCAACGATTAAAACGCAATAAACCCCATTAGTTACCATGAGTCGTAGCAAACTCACACAAGGTGTAAGGAGGTGTAAGTATCGTTTTTAATTACCTTACAAAACCTCAAAAATGATTTATCTAGGTCGGTAACGCGTGAGCGATGCTTCGTGTGTTGCAAGCGTCCATATGGCTGCGGTAACCGTTTACCATCAGACGGGCCGTATGCTTGATTACCGACTTAGTAATAAAAAAACCTGATGATGATTTAATTTATTTTAATAACATTTTTACTGGGGGTTTAAGAGAAATAATGAATGAGCAGAAGATCGATCCAGATGGCGAGCAATAATCCGTGAAAAGATAACTCACAAAGGTCACGTCCCTCAGCAATGAAGTAGGTATACGATGCAAGGAGGAGGAAGAGAAATTATGATAATAATAATAAGTATTTATTGCCAGCAAGATTATTGTAACATGTAGGTATATAAAATTAAGACAGACAATATGATATTCTTACAACTAAAGTAGCTTAATATCGAGTCCTAAGCTAAGCAGAGCTTGTATTTTAGGACTCAGGGAAGGCGATACATTATATTCCTATAATTACAAGTTATATCTTCAAGCTATTTCTTTATAAACGTTGTCGCGAGACGTAAAAATAGATACCTATTATCTTACTTAAAACTATTGCCATCACACCTAGTCGCCCGCACTCCCCTCGCGAGTGATTGAGATAGCAACAATAATAAATAGATATTTAACACGCGCGGTCCACCTACTATTTAAATTACTCACATACTTATATACACATACATATTACGAACATTCTGTTAATTTCATCACCCACCCATTATTGAAGCGCGAGTGTCGTCTCCACATCGTCACATCGTTTTGTGTACCAACATACACAGTAGCGTGGTACAGATAGACGCGCACTTTCTTTTTATCCACCGAATAGAATTATTATTTGCTTCATTCGCTTACATCATGTCCAGTCAGGGTAAGAAAACTTTACTTTTCGTAAATATGAATATGATATATAAGATTAAAAAAGAAGTAGGTGGGTACGTACCTCACCATTCCATTAATAGCTACAATATTAAGTATACCGACTAGCTTCATACGAAGTACCTATACCCTATTTAAAAATACGGCAAGATATAAATTATGTATATTTATCTCAGTAGATAGATACATAATAATAATATATCCTAGGACATTATGCACCGAGACATGGTAATGTTAGATAACATTAGTGTGACCGAGAGATGATATGAATAAGGTTAATCTCTAATATAATAATAAGTACATAAATACATATAAATCTGTAATGATATATCGGTGATGTATCGGAAGATTTTCGTTTGTTTAAACGGGCTAATCTTTGGAACTACCTACCGGATCTTATAATAGGAAGCTCCTCGAGTATTATAGGGTAACCTACCTAGGTACCTACCTATTTTTTATCTCGGCAACGCGGGTTAACCGCGGGGAACAGCTATTAGGTAGTTGTTAGGTAAATACAAATTGAATGAATATGAAGATTTCGATGTTTGTGAATCAATTTAATCAGGCATAAACGGCTGAGCGGATTCGGATGAACGTTGGCACACAAATACAGGATACTTTGGGTCAGTGAGGGTAGCTACCCATGCGTATATGGTCTTAGGAGTATATCTCTTAATTAAGTCATTGCTATCGGCATTTACAGATTTAATTTAATCCGGAGAATATAAGAAGAATATAAGATTTAATATATCCTTTTTTGAAGTTTGTTTACAATATTTCGAGCATCCGATTCGCTTTTTCGACTTATTCTACTGATACAAAAAATGTTTTTGCAGCTCCTTATGTGACCGCAGTGGTGACTGCAGGCGTCCTCGGGGGCGCTTATTTCGCTTATCGTATTTATCAGGAAAACACGAAAGTCAAAATCCCAACAGAGTGGACACAAGTTGGTACACTTAAGGAAATGTACGTTTATCCAATAAAATCATGTGGTGCTGTTACTTTGAATAAAGCCGAGTGCACCGTTCTTGGA
This sequence comes from Polyploca ridens, assembly GCA_951394255.1. Taxonomy (NCBI): domain Eukaryota; kingdom Metazoa; phylum Arthropoda; class Insecta; order Lepidoptera; family Drepanidae; genus Polyploca; species Polyploca ridens. The sequence goes on from OX596262.1 coordinate 8,432,830, forward strand.
CTAAAAGATGGCTGGCTAAGGGATAGGTAAGGAAAGAGCTCATTCAAATTATCTCTTCTGTAAGTACCTAGGTACTATAAATAGTGACGAAATAAGGTTTCATTACTAGTCATTGTAGTATCCAGTGGCGTAACTATACCATCTGGGGCCCGTGGAAAATTCTTTTGATGGGGCCCTATCAGTAAAAATCGTCACGTTGTAGGTACTCAGTTTATAATATAGATTTTCAGCGTACTCAATTACACGTTGTATATGTCCCACTAATGGCCATAGGCCTCCTCTCTTAGGCGAGAGGGAATGGTCTGTAGTCCCCACGCTAGCCCAATGCGTATTGGAGACTTCACATCCATATCCATAGAACATAATATCTCAATGCATTCAGCATCTATTTGCTAGCTTTTCGGTGAAGGAACAACATCGTGAGGACTGTAACTCAAGTTCAATGTATAAAAATATTTTTGAGATCGCGGCCTCTTGGGCCGGGACCCTCTTGGGTCGGGGGCCCGTGGCATTTTGCCAGCCCTGCCACCCTATTGTTACGCCACTGGTAGTATCTAACAAGTACTAATGTTTCTGGTATTGGAGTGACTGTACCTCTTAATTTATTTGTTTTCTTTACACAGAATCCTTATGGTTGTTGACGATAAAAATAATTTTATAACAGCCAGAGCGTACTCAGAACTCCTAAGGGTACACCCTACAGTCAAGAGTTCTATTCTTACACTAAAGCATCCTGAAATGGAAGTTTTCTACGTTAATTTGGCAGAGGTAACATTTTTAGGACGACTTAATTCATCATTAATGATCTTAATTATAATAAGTAGGTACGTTTTTTTATACGATTATTATTTTATTTGAGCGTTATTATTACAGATTATAGCACTGCAAAAGATTAAAACGGCACGAGTATGGGGCGTCGAGGTACCTGTGTATGACTGCGGATGGGAAGCAAGCGAGTGGTTTTCTAGGTAATATCTTATCAATTTATGTATTTATTATAGCACACAACACATAATACAATCAATACAAGGCAATTACATACAATTAGAGGTATAGATCTGGACTGTATTCCAATACGTCTATGCCTAAATGCATCATTGCAAAAAATCTCTATGCGCTTTAAAATAAAATTAATATTATATAAAAAAACTAAAACCTAGGTAACTAAAAAATAGCCTATCACCATTAAAATGCTTTTCTTGGGATTTACACATTTGGGATCTAATTGTGTCTTATAACTTTATACGGGACTGTGAATTACTATTAATTTGTAAAAGGTGTAAATTATAAAACTAAACAAGTACGTAAAACCGCGAATTATGCAGGGGACATGCGAGAACTATCTCAGTATTTAACTTGTTTATCAACTCATGATAATGCTATTTGGGATTGGGAGTGCTCACCGTGAAAGATAAAGTAACATTAGGTACCTATTTTGTCATCTTTAACGTTCTTCATATTTCATTCGATCAAAATAAATAAAGAATATACAAAAATAAGACCTTTATAAAAACTCGAGATGTAATATCTATCTATTAGGTATTTCACAATAGGTACTCGCTTTATCTTTGAGCTCCTGACCCGATTCAATTGAGGTCTCGCTCGACCATCTATAGTACTAAACAAATATGTAAATAAAATTTAAGTGTATGTACCTATATGTATGTAATATTTTCACGTGCGATTTTCAAATTTTCTATCCGTCTGTTTGTCCGGGATAATTTCCACGAAGTCTTGTCTGAGAGTAATCTACGCTACTTTTTATCTCGGGAACGCGGGTAAAGCCGCGGGAAACAGTGAGTAAACGATAAACTAAAGAGGTTCATTACATTTTACCAATGATTATTTAAAAATAGAAGATTGATAAAATCATATTTAGAACGGAAAAAGTGAAGTCCAACAATTTTTTGGACAACAGTCAGTAAACGATAAACTTAAGCCCCCTTATTACAAAACATGGTTTAAATTAAAACCAGTTTTTAAAATAGCCTCGTCTCTTTTTATTATATGACGTTAGAAAGTGACCGAATGACTGTAAAACCTGGGTTTGCTTTAAACCATGTTTTGTAATAAGGGGGATGAGGTTAATTTCATTTTACCAATGATTATTTAAAAATAGAAAATTGATAAAATCATATTTACCTAAAAGTGAAGTCCAACAATTTTTTTTAGATACTTTTGTGAATCTCCGGAAAATCGTACCTGGTATTGAATAAGTATCTATCTACCTACCCTACTACCTATGTATTTTTTTCGTACCGGAATAATGGATTGAAGAAACCAATGTATTTGTTACACATTGTATGCGTACATAAATAAATATGGCAATAACCCTTACCAGTATATCGATGAGCATATCTCGCTCCCGCTCGCGCATTTTAATGTAGGTTTCATGTTGTTTTGCTGAACTATGTTTTTACTATACTGACTACATTTATTTCACCTTTTATTTCAGAATTCTGGACCGATCTGCAATCAATTATCGGTTGGTATATTACGCATCACAATACAGTCGCCATCTAAGAAGTACCACAAACAGGATTTACAAATTCACAAAGAATGATACGGTAACGTATGATTTGCTCACAAAATTTCCCCCAAACGAGCCTTTATAATAATCTAAATCTGTTTCAGGGTGCGTTACCAGATGAAGTTCCATTCAATTTGATCAATGAGGCATCTTTAGATGATTTGAACTCGCGCTTGGAGAGCGGGGATCACGTGACAGTCCATAATTATAGACCCAACTTCGTCCTGACAGGCTCTGCTAAGGCCTACGACGAAGACAATTGGAAATTCGTTAAAATTGGAGATAATGTTTTTGAGATAATTAAGCCGTGCACTAGGTAAGTTATGTGACCGAGAAGATTGTACTTTAATACATCATAAGAAGCGACTATGAAGTTGGCAGTATTAAGATTCGGCACTATTTGAAATTAAAATTCGTAAATTATCAACAGTAAATAAACGATAAATGCCGTGTCATGAACGCAAAGACTATATGCGGTGCGGAAACTTTTTGAAGGGAAACATCGAGCGGAAACCCACAATCGGGAGGGATTATAGGTTCCCCCTTTCTGGTCCCCCAGCTGTAGGGACGCATACCTATGACTTGGTGACGATGCTGAAACTGATAATGAATGCTATTCTCAACAACTTCTTCGTTTCTAGATGCGTCCTGACAACTATCGACCCAGAAACCGGTGTGCGCAACTCAAAATCTTTGCAGACCTTAAAAGCGTAAGATTTCTCAAACAGTTTTCATAACATTTAAAGCTTCGTAAATGTAATAATAAACGATGTCTATACCCATAATCAGACGGTCGGCTCCGGGCACATTTTAAATTTGGAACAATTCGTATTTTTTTTTCAGGTACCGTCAGATCGAAGACCCGGAGGCGCGTCGGTCGGCCGGCAACTCGCCGCGTCTCGGCTCGCAGATGGCGCTGCGCTCGGGCCCCGGCGTTGTCTCCGTCAATGATCCTATTTATGTTGCTTAGTACTCGTTTCATCTCACTTTTATATTTTGATTGTATTTTTACCGCCGTTTCACCCGCGTTGCTGAGCTAAAACCGGGGTAGCCTATAATACTCGGGTTCTATTTAGCTTTCTATTAGTGAAAGAATTTTTCGAACCCAATAGGTAGTTCCAGAGATTAGCCCGTTTAAACAAACAAAAAAAAAACTCCCACTTCATTATATTAGTATATGGATAACACAGAATATGTTTATGAATATGTTTTAGTGGAATCTCAAATCTTGATATCTAGTGTTTCATGAAAGCATGGTATGGCTAAAGCCTTCATACTGATCGATAATACAAATGAAGAAACGATTTAATAGTTTGTTACGCCTAATTGGAATCTAAGATCAAATTATAACAGTTAATAAAAATGTTTTTATGTAAAATACTGTATTTATTTAAATGCGAACAATTTGAGCAGCAATACTTTTAGGTTGTTGGTTATCACTAGCAATTAAAACCCTTGCGAATGTACCTCCTCCTGTGCCCTTGGTCAGGTGTTCCGGATTCACCACCACACAGCCATTGACTTCCTGAAAAAGAAAAAGGATATTTTTATATACTGAAACTGATATAATTTTGAAATTGGCGTATGTATATAATTCCGAAGCGAATAGGCGTTCTTAATTGATCGACAAAGTTGAGTTTAAGTTAGTTGGAGGCCTCCTAGGCGGCTTCAAACTCCAAAAGTAGGTTGACCACCAGCCTACCTCCACCAATCCGCAGTAGGCACGCTTGGTGGGAGTATCTGCCCATTCCCTTTCACCCTCATTTGTGAAAGGACGGCCGTGCTTAGCAGTCGGACATTATGGGCTGATGATGATGCAGAGATGAATGCATTGTGTAAAAGTATGAGTAAGAAAGGAGGGAATACTGATATGACGGATAGAAAGGCCGAATATAAGAAGCGTACACATTGAGCCAATCCCAGATAGGGAATAAAACAGATTATGATAAATTTCGTAGCGTATGCCACTGACCTTAACAAAATATCTGAAGTTAGATGGCAGCACGAGTAGATGCGGCGTGCAGGGCAGCTGCGCGTGCGCCGTCCATAGCGCCGCGTCCACACTCGCGCCGCCATTCGCAGGCCACAGAGGATAGTACGTCTGCTGCGATACGATGTGCGAAGCCAACCGCGATAGCTTGTCACCGACCATACCTCTGTCAAGTTAATTATATTTTAAACACTGCCTGTCAAGACTCCAGGGCCAATCTTTACGGGCAGCACACTGGGCGACACCAAATACATATCCTGGGACATTCCTCACATACCCAACCAACAAATTATACGGTCATCTGATCCCAAACTAAGCAGAGCTTGTATTATGGAAACTAGATAACTGATATAATACATATACTACTTTGGGTTTGTAAAGACATACTTATTATACATAATTACACCCAGACTCAGGACATACAGACATGTTTATGCACACAAATGCATGTCCTGTGTGGGAATCGAACCCACGACCTGCGGTGCGTAAGGTGAACCTTAACCAACTGCGCCAGCTGGCCCGCCAAATCACTCGATATTGATAATACAACTAGTAAAACAAGAATGCCTATCAGATGATTATAGTATAGTACGATTAATATTGAAACGGGTACAATAAAATGCTTGAGATTGTGGGTGGGTGTAATTTTACAATCACATTAACACGATTTTACGGATTTACCGACACTAAGTACCTTTTCAACCCCTACTTATAAATGCGAAAGTAACTGTGTGTTTGTCCTCTGAACCGATCGCTATGTTTGGACCGCAGATAGGCTATGGTATGGAGGAGGACATAGGCTACTTATCATCGTGGAACCGCAGGTGAAACCGCAAGGAACAGCCAGTTTTCACCAAACGTGTACGACTCCATTTGCATATCAATATCACACTTGTATACAAGAGAATAAAGGCATATTTACAATGATATCTCTTCCTGGCTGATCTGCATGAGGACATCAGTGCTGGTGACCCCGACGACTATGCCATTAATGTTGAGAGTACAGGGGTCGGGAATAAAGTGTATGTTCGGATGTTTCCGTCGGCTGGAGTACGGTGGAGAAGGGTAGATGTTCACGTGGAATGCATCCTTCGCATTCGACGCTATGTATATTTTTGTTAATGGACTGTAAAAAAATTGTTGTACGTTAATACAAGTTGATTATTGATTTAAGCGGTTGTTTTACAAGGAAAATCAAGAAAAATAAAAGATAACAACAACTTTCCTGTCTTAACATTTAAAATGATAATTATGGCAAGGTTTGATCATAGTTTAATCTTTGGTTTTTAGAAATTGGCGGTATGTTATGTTTCACACACCAAATTTCTCAAGATTTAAAATGCAGCGCAGGTAGATCAGGCCCTGATCAGGGACTCTTAAAAAAACAGTTAATATGGCTTACCTAACCGTATTTAATTCGCCTAAACTATCAATTAATTTGTCAAAGAAAGATTTGTATGTTTCTGCCATCGTGTTGTCTTTGACCTTGGAATGTTCGCTGTCCATAAACGGCCCGGTCATAATGACCACGTGAGGTTTGTTCGCACTGATGTAACTAATCATATCTTTTAACGGCTCATACGCCATATTGTCCGAAGTTGTGTATGGGCCTGCCACAATCACCATTGACATTGTACCTATAACAATTAACATTAATTAAATTTGCACATTTCTATACAGGTCGTTGTTTTGGTCAGCGACGAGCGACTCAGGGTCAATAATACAAATGATACTCTGGTGGTATAAAAAATACTTTATTTTTTATAATAATAAAAATAATATTAATTGGAAAATCATGTAATAAGCTAAAGTGTAGACGTAATACTCAACGGGAGTGCGAGGGAGTAAAAGGGTGGGCGATGGCGGCTTGCGCCTAGCTATAGTGTGTGCACGTGCCTAGTGGCCATACTTTGCGGTAATTTTTTTTTCAATTGTATAAGGTATTTCTTAACGCATTTACAGTATTTAATGGAATTAAGTCCATTTTTGGAAAATGTATTTTTTGTACTACGGCTCCTAGGTCGCTTGTCGCCGACCAAAAATACATCCCCTGTGTATTGGCAACAAATATAGGTATCTTTGCATATGATAATACCATTTAAGGAATTAAGCATGTCAGCTCTAGGGTCGGGTACTGGTTGACCGGCATCGCTGAATATTTGATGAACGACGAATTTATCACCCCGTGGGTTGATACCGCGCATCACCACCACTTGGCCGGGAAACAGGGAATACTGCTTCAAACTGTTGCAAAGTAAATTTGTTTCAATGTCATATTCTAAAACAATACACAAAAATAATATATAGTGGCACTGTCGATGTAACGGCGGCCAAGCGACTTATGAAAGACTCCAAGCCGGCATTCCGACAGTATGCCTAATGCAGTTCCATACTTGTCCATGTCAACAGGTACAACTTGACTAAGTGATTCCTCCCAGGTGCCTTGTAACACCACACACTTTGGATTGAGTCTCGCGTCGGCGTCACATTCAATTCGTCCTGCTACATTTACTTCGTTCTGAAAAATACGCATTTATCATTCTATGGACACAATGGATCTTAATTATTGTTGCTTATGCAATGTTACCTGTGTCTTATGTCGTACTGATGTAACATCTGTGATAGCAGCCTTTTTCATGATGCATTGTGAAATGTAGCGAATGTGATTGTCAAATATACTAGCTTTTTCATGTAATAATTCAAAACCAAACCTACAACAATATTATGACAAAGATTTAGGTATATTCTTATTCTTTTATATGTAGTATACACACATCAAAAGTAAACAGGTGATTTTTATTTCTAGCCAAAAAGAAAAAATAAATAAATGTATGTGTTGATATTACATTATCCCACATCTATTTCAATAAGATTAAGCGGCGATAAGGCCGCCTACATTGTATCACTTCCTAAATGTGTAATACTTTTGTATTTTTTTTTGTACTATGTCAGTGTATACAATAAAGAATATTTCATTCATTCAATGAAAACATTTTAACTTATGTCATTCATTGACTATTCATGAGACTATTGAGTAATTGGACTTATTTTTGGAATATTCGCTCGCATCAATATTGCTCTGAGAGCTATTTGAGATAATCATGATAAAAATGGTAAGTGCTACTTACTTAGATTTGGTGTAAATATCACCATCATCGTTTGGTACTTGCGATATTTTGAGATTCAATATATTATTCAGGTTATTTGGTTCGGATATTGATTGCAACAACGTCTCATCACCATACGAATGCACGACTGTGCCAGTGTTGGTCCTCGATGCATACTTTGCAGAACCACTGTAAAATTGATGAAAAGCTGCATCATGTAGCCCTCCAAGCTTTGCCTACAGAGCCATTGCTTAATAATTATGTAGTAATATTCCCGCAAATTGCTATTCAGCGCGGCCGCCATTTTACTGACGTCAGCTCCTTATAGTTGAGCCAAATATTTATTAATGTTAATTATATTAAACAAAAATACTGATTAAATTAAATTTTCAAAATTCAAACTAAATCATTTCAAATAGACCTTCGCGTATACTTATGAAAAGTGTGACTCTAATACTAGGATTTCCAAAGTGGTTCAAAGGGGCGACATAAAAGAAAACTAATTTTGGAGGTCAATGAAGTCTAAAAATCGACCCCTATTAATTAAACACAAGTTCTTATTTGAAACTTTCAAGATACTGTATAAGTTGTGTTACGTGTACCAACTTGTTATAAGAATGACTAATATTTTTGTAAGAAGTACTATAATTGTTGTTATAAATCAATAGGAAAAAAACTAGAGATAGGATTTTAAAGTAATTTGGCTATGGGGGTTTGAGGTATCAGTTCATTTAGGAAAAGAGGTCTCTTGCCCAACATTGTTTGGGGATCCCTGTTCTAAGGTATATAAAATAAGATAGTAATCTTCCTTAGAATGAAGTATATTATACTTACACTGTTGGTGAATATGTGGCTGGACACAAGTCATTTTGATTTTGAACTGGTTCTATTTCTACTTTTACTCTCTGAAAATGTACTAGAAACATAATATTATAATAATCTATTATTACAAAATATGGAAAAGTAACATTCATATAGAAACTCTTAAAAGTTTGGACTATGGTAGGTAGGTAGTAGGTAACATATTTCTTTTTTAAATATAATTCCCTAAAGTCCTATTCTAGAATGATGCTTTAAGCCATCTTTAAGCCCATCACAGACGTAGCCATAATATACATGATGTTTTTTTTTTATTTCAAGCCGATATGGGCTACTTCTGAACTACAGGTCTTAGAAAAAAACGCTGAAAGGAACCCCGAGCTGAATTTTGAAGAAAACAAAAATGCAATTGAAAAGTATTTAAAACAAAAATGTTTTTTCGGAGATATAGCATATATTAAAAAAAAACTTTTTTCAAATTTCTTATTTTAAGTCACATTATGAACAAAATTACGTATGACAATCTTGCTCACAAGTTGCTAGAAATTATCCAAAATATTATTTTATATTTTCCTTGACCATGGCTTCATCTTGCGTAAAGTTTGACGAGGTGGAGCAGATCTCGCAGGGACCTCACTATGTTGAGCCATAAAGAATTAGCTCTTAGCATACTGACAAACAAATAGAGGTCAATTTTGATAACTTCTAGCAACTTGTGACCAAGATTGTCATACATAATTTTGTTCGTATTGTGAAGTAGAAGCAGAAAAATAAAATTAAAAAAAAGAAAAACAATATTTTTTTCATTTTTTTAATGGAATTTTTATTTTCTTTTTTATTTTTAAACTCGGTTCGGGGTTCCTTTCAGCTTTTTAGCTCTCTAAGACCTGTATAGTTCAGTAGTGAATAGTTCACTGGATGGAAATAAAATTTACCTGTATATGTAAATCATATGGTTAATGAATTTACAAAATACACTTACAGAGTAAAACATAAAATTACGTAATTTTGAAGTGCCGGTAAGCGTAGTGTTGAAAAGTACTTACCCAAAACATCCAACAATTCCTACAATATATTAATTACATTAAAAAAAGAATCACTCACTCAACAAAAATAAAATAGATTCATACGTGCCTATTTGAAATAGTTCATAGCTCGACATATTATGATATATTTTCAATACTAATCTTCGAGTGTCTGCACACACAGCTATAATATATATTTCTTTTACTTCGCCAACCTGCACTATAATTTATATTATAGGTCGGCATATTTAATATATATTACAGCTACTATGATGGGCTTAATGCTAAGTCAAGTTTAAAACATTTGAATTTGAAGCCTGTAACAATTATTAGATTTATTTTCGATTACTCAATCTATTCATAAGACTTCATCTGAATTTTGATTTCATTCCATAATACAGGCCTAAGTGTAGTAAAACACAGGCCTATAAACAGTAAAAAAAAAGTAATTCTTTTTTTGCACAAGAGATTTGTGGTAATGACAAAGGCTGCTTTTTTTATTAATTAAATAATGGAAGAAATAAAGAAGAAAGTGGATTGTGATCATTCTTTTTTATTGCCTTACTTCAACTTAGGGAACAGTACAAGTTTTATCAAAATCGGTTCAGTTGTTTTCAAGATATGGACTAATTTGTCAGTGTGACGGCCAGGCGGCTTATTGATAAAACTACGGGTGTGGTTTCAAAGGGAACACATCTCAAAACCTTGATCAAATTCTAGTAGGTACATGTCAGAAAAATGATAAATTACAAAAAGTAATAAAAAAGAAAAAACACTATCAAAATATACTAAAATGCATAAAATAATTCTTAATCTGACACTATTTTGAAGGCATGAGTGTGTTGACTTGAAATGTGCAAAAGCCTAGTAGGCAGTCGGCACACACAATTACACAAGGCAGTCTCTTCACTCACACATTGATAGCTTGGGCACAGTTCAACAGCAATAATGTGTATAAAAAACCTTTTTAAAATTTCTTGCAGCCTGCTTTTCCACTTAAAACATTTCAATAAAACAACATCTTTTTTTAAGTTATTAAAATTATGGGAGACCTTTTGCTTGCAGCATAAATTACCTTGCCCTTGTCTAGACAACCTAGGATGAGTAAGTTGATGGCTGCAGACGAGTATGGATCTAGTCATGAATCAAAAATAACATGAACCAGAAGCAAACTCGCCCACAAATATCATCAAGTTAAAAATTAACACAAAATTATGATGAGTGGCAGGTTTATCAAAGTATTGTTTCTTCAAAGTTTTCTTAGGCACCTTACCATGTATGTCATGATGAAATTTCTAAAAGCAATCAATGAGTGTAGATCTAGTCACAGAGTGGAGGTACTGTGATACTAGACCTATACCCATTAAATGCTAGTAGAAACATTGTTTCTTCCCTTACTTAAGAAGATTGTATTCAGTCTCAGCCATAACTATTTTTATAGAACTTCTAGATATAAAAATCCTATGCAATTTATTGATAATGTTATGAGTAAATAATTAATAATCCTGCATTCAAAATAACTACAATACAAACTGTCATAGTCAAGAAATAGGTCAATCATTTAAGTTTGTTTTCTATGTATAATATACCTACATACAAAACTAACCTTACTAATGGAAATGAAGGTATACAACAAAATTCAGTCTTACCTTTGGTGTAACAGCCATATAATTAGATAGGACTTCATTGTCTGACCTGTATATTGAGGATCATTACAGTTACTTGTTTGGTATGTTTAGATCCAAGATTAAAACATAATACATTGGTTATGTGTAATTACATATTGCAGTTCGCAAGGCACTGCATGCAAGATGTAAGTGCTATAATAGTAAGTAACGAAAACACGTGGAACATTCGATAATAAAGGATACTGTGCTAAAGTGGGCGCTCCGTAAACTGTCAAACAAGGGCCGGCACTCAACCGTGCGTTGTCTTTTACGGGAGCGTTAGATCGACTTGCCGCTCGCTTGGGAAATTCCTTCCTCGCAAACAAATCCAAATTTTCTAAATTTGGTGATGCTCCGTTCAAGTGGTTCAAACTGAATGCCATCCATTGTTCGATAAAAGATTCAGCGTCGACATTATATTCCTCACATAAACGAACACCTTCAAAAAGAAGTGAATATTGAAACAACCTTGAACATTCATTTTCAAAGCGGTATAACTTTTATGTGACATCTTAAAGAATTGGGAACAGAAATAACCGTTATTAACTTATTTCTGGAAGCCAGAATGAGTAGATACTCACATTTAATCAAAACTTCGTTTTCCACATCAATACCCAAAAATTGAAATTGCTCAGTCACCAACTCTTCGGAAGCCATTTTCTTTCATAAATTATTGTATAGCAAAGAGCGAATGAATTGAAAGGATCACTCAAAGGAAGCAAAAGAGCGCCAACCAACGCCTATCAAAAGTTTGCGTCAAAGTTTTGACCATAGACCAATATAAATCATTGCCATAGACTAATAATAAAATAATGTCATGCATCGTCTTTAATAAGTTAGGCAAGGGTGCTAACCATGCAGCCTTTCTTGAACAGACTCGTAAATAGATTCGGAGGTCGATTACCGAAAGCTGGCACGTTAAACAGATTTATACGTTACGCTTACGTAGTGTCTGTGAATAAGTGCGTGGCGTGCTTCGCACTGCATTCGCATTATGAAAAGTCTATCCGTTTCTCTCGCACGCGCGGTCAAGCTTATGAGTATGAACGAGACAGTTATTGTTTTGCTTTAATACAGAATGATCTTTTTTTGCATTCGTCCGTTAGAATTGACAGACTGATTAAAAGCAATAATGTAATATAACCAAAATGTAACATACTCGGTCTTACTACAAAAAACTTACGCATCGGTTGAACACAGATAAACCATTGAATATTCTGTGGTTACCACATTATACAAGTACGCAACTGTACAGCTTGGCCTTAGCTTGGCATAAAAGTTTAGAAACGAAACATTTTTTTTTGTTTCCTGACAACATAGTAGTGTCTGTGTTATGATTGGTCCTCGTGCCTTTACTCCTTTAATCTTTAAAGCTGGCAAGTGGACTTTTGTTGTGGCGGGAACTTGCAGAGTGACATAGTGTTTTCATTTTTATTTTCATAAATTCGTGTATTTTGAGTTTTATTGCATATTATCGGTGGTATTTTCAAAATCAAAAAGTCATTTATTCAGTTTAGGCCCTAGTAAGGCACTTATGAACGTTACATTGGTACATACAGTTGAATTTACCACCGGTTCGGAATACACTTAACTGAGAAGACTCCGGCAAGAAACTCAGCAAGGTTTTTTTTTTTTTGTGGAAGATCTTTTAATATTACAGCTTATTTTTCCAAATACTTATACAATATATACATTATTATTTTATGCTTATTCGTACAATTGTCACTTAGCCAGGGGGATGCAAGTGCAGAGAGAAGCTACTACAACCATATATTCTTGTCTTCCACGTAATGAGCCACCTTATAGTAGTCTTTGCAACTCCATAGTGTTGGAGTTTTAAAACTAGTGTGTAGTGATCTACGCAATCAAATGCCTTGGAGAGATCACAAAATATGCCAACCGCATCCTGTGAATTCTCCCAGGCTTCAAAAATATGTTTTTAAAGTTTAGCACCAGCGTCTGTCGTAGACCGGCCTTTTGTAAATCCAAACTGATGATCATGTAAGATCTGATTTTTGGTAAAATGAGTTAACAATTGATTTAGTATAATTTTCTCAAAGATTTTGCTTAACGCTGGAAGTATAGAGATGGGTCTATAATCAGAAGGATTATTTTTGCACCCAGATTTAAATATAGGAATGATCTTTCTGTGTTTTATCAAATCGGATGAAAAACGAATGAAAATATACTTTTCAAATAAAATAAAATACTCAGGTACAATGTAAAAACATATTTTTGAGCTCGCGGCCTCTTGGGTCGGGGGCCCGTGGCATTTTGCCAGCCCTGCCACCCTATTGTTACGCCACTGTGTGTGGACTTAATAAGCGGCTTCCTACTTAAATAGGATAAAAGTAGTTTTAATTTTGGCAAATTAGTATTGATATTATTATATGAGGTCCTTCTAAAGTCTTTTTGATTACTAATGACCTATACATTCATCCCTCAAAATATACGCCAAGACTTAAGAAGGACCTTATATAATTATTTCAAAACATCGATGTTTTGAAGAACATTGTTACATCCCTAAACGTCCTACATCGGAGCGATGCGATTACACTTTCCTGTTTAAGGAAGTAGAGCGCTTGGGACCGTCCTATCTCACTACTTAGGACACTAACCGTTCTTTCTGCGATTACACGTTCCTATTTCCTAGTGAGGAAATAGGAGACAGGATGGTCTAATTGCTGCTTTAATAATATTATTATTACACAATGCGCACTCTTTGTGTTACACCCACCCAAAACTAACTAAATATAAATTATATGTAGGTAATACATATAATTTATATTTAGTTACTAAAATTGAAACCAACTCTTTATATATGATAATTTAATTAAATAAATAGACAAATTGTAAATAAAAATGTAATGATGAAACCTAATGGAATAAAACACTGTTGTTTATTTTTATGAATTAATAGGGAATTAATTTTATTTTCATGTTCTTTGTACATGTATATGAAATTTACATGAAGGCATAGACTGAACTTCAGCAGTAACTATACTATTTATGCAGAGATTGGCAAGACCTCCTCTTATCAGTCCACAGGTATACGCAACATACTGAAAATAAAAGCAGCAATAAGTACTTACCTATGTTTTAACTTTAGGGTAGTAAATCTTTAGTTATAAGACAAGATTTTCAGTCCTTGATTAAAAAACAAAGTAGTAGCTATTACCTACATTTAGCAAGTATTAGTGGTTGGGTTAAACTATCATGGTAAGTTAAGCACAAGTATGATTCAGCGTTGCCAGAATGTTACTTTTGTAACATTTTACGTTACGTTTGACCCTCTCATGTTACCTCCATGTTACACTACTCAAAATGTTACTTTTAGGACTTAATAAAAATATAATTTCCAGTGGAACAAAACATAAAGCAGGCAAGCTAGGCAGTTTTCGTTCGTCGCGTTGGCGCACTTGATTTTCAGTAATTGTCTATTTTCTTTCTCTATAACATACTTGAAGTATGAAGAAGATAAAAGCAATAGCATGAACTTTGAAGACAAAGTTGGTATAAAGCAACCCACCCACCACACTATAATGCAATTTGTGGTTCAACTTAATTGTTTCATTCAACAACCAATTATTCGATCAATAATTGTTACGTTACTTTTGAAATTTAACAAATAGAAGTGTAGAATTTTTTTGTGAAATAAAGTGCCATATTACAGTAGCTGTCCTCCGTGGTTTCACCTGCGTTCCTGGGATAAAAAGTATGTCCTCCATACCATAAACTATCTGCATGCAAAATTTCATGATTATCGGTTGAGTAGTTAAGGCGTGAACAAAAACAAAAAAACGTCTACAAAAATTAAGAAAATGTTACTTTACTCGTGAAAGTATTACTTTTGAGCTGTCTCACGTTACTTTTGATTATCGGCTACTGGCAACACTGGTACGATTTGTAATTAATAGGGACTTTTTGGCCGGAACTTGCAGAGTGACGTAGCATTTTCATTTTGATTTTCGTGTATTTTGAGTTTTATTGCATATTATCGGTGGTATTTTATCCAATAAAGATCAAACCATGTGCACCAATGAAGTGAAATGAAATGAATTATGTGTATCGTGACTTTAAAAGTTGTCTCAAAAAGTCCGTGATAAGTTTTAGTACAATGACCACCATTTTACTAAAACATGACTGGATGGTGACTGATCATGCGGACAATGTGAAAGTTAATGTGCGGACTATATGAAAGTGATATTATAAATAAAATGTATGCGACTGAAGGACTTGTATCCATGGTCATGAACATATTAACAAAAAAAAAATTGTAATTAATATCTTAGTAGGTACTAGTTAGGAATGTTATGAACTGGCTGACCACCCACCAAAAGTCTTATGTAACCTATATGTAATGAATTGTTAAAGTAATTTAAGTAACAATTTAAAGGGGTACGAACATTTTTGTATGGGAGCTGGCATAGCCACCCGCCGCCATTTTGATTTTTTTTCAATGTCGTAAGGTGTAAGTGGTATATTGGGGTAGAGGACACTTAAACAAACAAAAAATTTTAAACAATATGGTGACCTAAAGTGTCACGTTTCCGAGATATTTGGAGGTAAATATCGCCATATGAGAATTACGACAATCATTAAAAATTAACTTATTACGTGTTTAATTGTATTCAAATAATAGTTCCCAGGTTGATTTGACTTTTTATTAGAATATAGCAAAACAAAGGCACGAAAAAACAATATTCATTAATTGGTTACTTACTAAACCGCATCGCAATATTCGCAATGAAACACAATGTTGTCAAGTAACTCGGATCGTAGTGGTTAACTTGTTTTCCATGTCGCCGTTATTAACCAAATATGACAATACTTTTCTTAAAATATCATGTTACCGAGATATTGGAATATCGATGTATATATAATATGAGACGAATGACAATAGTTTAAAGTTGATTAAGTACAATTTATGTTCTTGTTTTTAGGCAAAAGTGGTCAAATAATATTGCACTACGGTTTTAAAAATATGTTAAAATACATAATAGAAACTACTTAGGTAGCAAACAAACATACGGCCCGCCTGATTGTAAGCCAAGAAAGCTCCTTTGAGACTGCATAGTTTGAAACTATTTTGGTTCCAATGTGTGAGGATGGACTCCCCATCAATGGCGAGACTTGCGATGGTAGAAGGTAGCCGTGGGCATCAGGTTAAACAATTCTACAGAACACTGTCCGTTGTACAAGCGGTAGAACACACATAAGGAGGCAAAGTCTCTCCTCAGATTGAGGGGCCCAAAGCCGCTTGTGAGCTCGGGATCGTGGACAATTCTAATGGCACGTCGCTAAACCGAGTCTAAAGGCCCAAACTGGTATCCAGGTAGTACGCCATATAAGGCCGGACTTGCAACTTGTAAAGTTGCAGCCTTTGCCCCGATGTGAAGTACTGCTTCGCTCTGTTGAGCACTTCGAGTTTTTTGGATGCTAGCTTAACTTTGTCTTCTAGACGGCCTATTGACGTCGTTAAAAATGTCGATGCCGAGGATCCCGATGCTTTCACTGATGTCCGTGTTCTGGAATTGTGAAGCCACAGCAAATGGGGTTTTCTTAGCGGTGAACGCGCAGACTTGGATCTTAGTGGGATTGAAATGGACTAGGTTTAGTCTACCGTAATCGGAGACACTAGTTAGTGTGCTCTCTTTCAGACACAAGCCGTTGGCGGCTTTCCTTCACCACGAAACGAGGAATATTTGCAAATGCTGTCTATTGAAATGCCGTCAATAGACAGCATTTCATTGATATGCAGCAGAAACAGTGTTGGGGACAGTACAGACCCTTGCGAGACGCCAGCATTTATATCTCTCAGCTCTTATGCATCTGCTGGACAGAAAATTGGCGACCCATTTGCTTAGTCCCTCGGGAAGCCCATATGCTGGTAACTTCGTTAGAAGACACCGGTGCCATTGTGTACACGTGAGCAGTCTTCCACGAAGACGGGACTTTCATTTAGGTAGAAGTTTTATTAGGTCGGGCCGGCCGCGGGACCGGGTTTATTTTTTATTTATTTACGTCGCTATTGCAATTTTGGCGCCCAGGGAGCATTACTTAGCGATCTTTAGTTCCAATTAACTTGGAAACATAGATTTTAGGACAAGTATTGTCATTTGTGTTTGTATAATAATGACAAGATGGAAAACAAGTCACGATCCGAGCTATTTAATAATAATAATAATAATTATTTGACAACATTGTTGTTCATAGCGAATATTACGATGCTATTTAGTAGGTAAGTAATTAAAAATATTGATTTTCGTGCTCCTAGTGTAACACTATTCTAAAAAATTGATAAATCAAACTATTATTTGAATACAATCGAATGCATGTAAACACGTAATAAGTTAATTTTTAATGATTGTCATAATTCTCATATGGCGATCTTTACCTCCAAATATCTCGGAAACGTGACACTTTAGGCCACCATATTGATTAACATTTTTTGTTTGTATAAGTGTCCTCTACCCATATATACCAGTTACATCGTGTGCCGCGACATTGAAAAAAAACTAAAATGGCGGCGGCTAGCTATGCCACAAATATTCTATCCCTTTTAATGAATTAAGTTTGAAAGTTCCTATACCTACAAGTGGTAAAAATGTCAAGCAATTGAGAATTTTTAAAGTGT
Organism: Polyploca ridens; assembly: GCA_951394255.1. Lineage (NCBI taxonomy): Eukaryota > Metazoa > Arthropoda > Insecta > Lepidoptera > Drepanidae > Polyploca > Polyploca ridens. Next base: position 8,450,605 of record OX596262.1, read on the forward strand.
TTCCTTGCTTTACAAGGCCATACTATAATGTATTATTAGACCTTAAATGTATACCGAGCATGGAAAGTTGGACACATTTTCAGGGGGAAGTACTGATGGGGATGTGATTCCACAATTAATTAAAATTCCAAACCAAAAATTAACCATTTGCTTGTGAAAAAATTGTAACAACATCCCTTAAATGAAAAAGTTTCTTTGAGGCAAAGCATAATTTTGAGGTAGGTAGAATGTTTGATCCAAAATGCCAAAAGGTTTCATTAATTAGCAATAAAAATAATTTAAAATGTTCTCACCCTTGGAGCAAATTCCAAATATTGATGACCATTTGAAAAGTTAGTCAGAAAACGGAAAGCATTATCTTGTAGAACATAAACTCCTTGATGATTTGTGCGCAAGTTGTCAATCTGCTTCTTATAAATGCAAGTCCAGAAATCAGTGCATATAAACTTCATAGTGTCCAATTCATCCTTAAACCTTGGCCATTCCCTTGTTAACCTCTCCATGATTTTATAACCTGCTGCAAACCCAATGTACTCTACAACAGACAAATCTGTTTCCTAAAAATAAAAAATTCAAGCTTATATCTTACTTTATATGTGGGCAGTGCCCTATAATACATAAAATAACCATCCTAGTAATGCTTGCTACCTATATTAATTTCAAATATTTATGTTTATTCTACCCATTATAATCCAAACTAACCCTCTGTAGGGTCCAGAGGTTTGGACTTTGGGTTTGTTGCCCAGTGATGGACATGATATTGTCATTGATAGTCCCATACAGCATATCTAACATTTCACATAAGGCTGATTTTGATCTGGAACCGTTTGATCTGCAACAGCTAAAGTAATTTTCTAAACCAACTATTGAGAATATAAACATAAAAAACTTGTACATTAATTAGATAACAGCAAAATGGTCCTAAACCCCAGTTCATTCAAAATTTGCCTGATTAGTTTATTAGAAAATCACTTACGCTATATCAGTTCAAATGATAGTAGTATGGGGCTTTCAACGACGAAATGTACCTTTATCTCAGGGTTTATTTAGGATTACAGTTATACCAAGGAATATAATAATAATATGTGGAAGATATAGGTACAATTAGTTTATCCTTTATTTAAGGTAAGTAAGTGGTATTGTACTAAACATTATTGATTTTTCAAGGATAAAATTACCACTTTTTCACTGTTGCCTTTCGATGGATCCAAGGCATAATTTATTATTTCTGAATGTAATAGTTCAAAAAGTATATCATCAGCCATCGTTGATCACTGAAAGAAAACCTCAGAACACTTTTACGAGAAGAAAACACATACGTAGGGTGCATTCCGAAATGGATAATATCGATCACAGCGATCACAGCAATAATTTGCGTACCGAATTAGATATCACGCTTATGACAGCTGAGAACTATCAACAATTCGGAACGCCCGTTATCGCGCTCACAGTATTCAAAACAGAACATTTGAGAATTTAATTAAAATCTGAATTATCAATGCGCTAGGACTCCTTATATCTTTTATGAGTTGACTCTCAAAAAGGAATATCTGCTTTTTTTATTTTTTTTCTCTCATAAAATCATAAAAAGTATCTTTGCCAAATAGAAAACCAAGAATCTTATTAGATTTTGCCGTCACTTTTGACAGCGAAAAATATAGAAAAAAGTTCCTTAAAATACTTGCTGCATGAAACGGAACATTTACCTATAGTGATTGACAATGCTTGATCGACAGGGAAAATCATAAAAGTATCGATATATGTTATATCGATTATTTTTGAATAGGGTTATCAATATCGAAATATTTTTAATTACCAATAAATTTCGTTATATCGGTACGATATCAAAGAGAGAGAGAATATTCTTACATTACTAGGTAAATATCTATTAACAAACATAATTTCTCATAAATCCTGTAATAATTATCTGAAATTAAGAACAACGATAATAGTACAGTATTATACATGTGTGCAAAGTTCGTAATTACAGATCTCGTAGATTCGAGGTTCTTTTTTATGCGTGCGGTCTACCTATGGTCTCATCTGAAGACTTTAAAGAAAACTCATAGGTAGAGGGTTGAAGGTAATTTACTAATTAATTACTATTACAAAATTATGTACAAAATGACGTGGAAAAATCGATAGAGTGACAAAACAAAAAGCTTTGTCAAATCAAATTTAAATTATTATTTTTCTGTAGGGTATGAAACCTCTACATCCTCCCCACCTTGCACAATTGGGAAGGGCAACTCCATAAAAAATAGTACCTAACGATTGAAATAAAACAAAAAACAATCAGTACCTAACATAAAATAAAATAATTACAAGTTCAGTCTTTGTGGGACTTTAACGAGGCGACCAGCACGAGTGACGATTGTACCTGGGTTGATACTAGGCATGTCAAGTTCAACTATGGGATTATTAGATGACACTTCCAGACGATAAAGACGCTGAAGAGCCCTTACTCGTTCTCCTGTTGAGGTTTTGATGCGAGCTACTCTATTATGTCCATCTACTCCAGGAAGAATTTCTTTAAGCGTCCTCACCATCCTCTTCCAGAACCCTCCCCACCATGGTGTTGAAGGTGGAATGAAACGCCATTAAATTTTTGAACAGATACCTTCTGCGCTATTTCCTGCCAATTCGCATTACTAAGGACTTTACTAGCGCAGCGCCACGAAAATTCGTACCATTGTCGTTATAAATTAAACTTACTTTTCCTTTTCTGGCTTTTGTTTCTGCCCCTTTCCTTATATCCAATTGTTTCCAATTTCCAGAAATCTTCTACATTAAAGGTACAAAAACATGTATCTACATTATTATTGGCATTCGTAGAACAATAAACACCAACTGCTGGACCCTGAACAGTCCAACCGAGCTTAGTCTCAACTGCCAGAAGATTATCGTCAACTCGTACTGCCCGTCCCGTGAACAAAGAACCTAAAACATCAGACCCAATTAACATACTTATATCTGAAATATCATCAGTACAGTCAGTAATAGAAATCCCTAGACTTTGTAATTGAGACATAAGTTCACCTTGTCTTATTTGAGGTAAATGCCCACAGATTACACCTTGTTCCAACACATCCATATTACAAGTATAATTACTATCTAAACTACATATATTTATATTAAAGAGTCTATGCATTTGTCTTTTTAATACAGAGCCACCAAAGAGATTATGACTAAGTTCCTCTTGACCTATCGGTTTTAAATTTAATTTATTTACTATATCCGATTTTAAAAAGGAACGCTGTGAGCCAGAATCCAAAAGAGCTCTTATAGTAATAACATTATTACCATTAACTATCTTTAATTTTAAAGTTTGTAACAAAACAGTCTTTTTACATGCAGTTATTGCCTGGGTTACGGTAACTGACTCATCTTTTAAAGGTACCTTTTCATCTATCGCCATTTGTCTCGTACTGCTACACATAATAGGAAAGTGCCTCTTACCACAAATGACACATTTAGGGTGCCTCCTGCAATTCTTCCAGTAATGCCCAACGTTCAAACATATGCCACATGCTTTCTTACCCTTAACAATATGTATGCGTTCGTTTAATGTTTTATTTACAGCTGTTACGCACTCCGAGCTCACATGTGTGTTGTTGTCGCAGAATATGCAGGGCCTAGCGGTACTTTCTACGAAATTATTGGGGTTACCTTTGTTAAATTTTCCCTTGTCAGTTGTCATAAAACAAGATGTTGATGGAATAGCACCGTTCCTTGCATCTGTAGAAAATCCCATTCTTGCTTGTTTAATCCTCTCCTCTGACTCTACTTCTTGTTTGACGAAGTTCAAAAGTTTTGACAGGAAATTAGAGTCATTTCCGGAATTCAAATGAGATCTGTGCCATGCTTTAAGAAGGTCTTCTGGTAAAGCTGACTCAACTAGTGGGTAGAGAAAAGAAGCATACTTATCTTGTGTTACTCCCATTGTCTCAAGTGCTAGTATTTGTGTTATAATTTTATCATACAAGGATCTAATGGACACTTTCTGGACACATTTAGCTTGAGCAAGTACTAATTGTAATAACTCTCTAACATAGTGTTCAATTATAAGTTCATCTTTTGCAAATCTCTGTTGCATTTGTGCTATTACGTTTTTATAGTTTTTTCCTGATGGTGGAAAACTTTCAACAAATTCTCTTGCAATTGATCTGCGCTCTATACATTGAAGTAAGTATTGAAATTTATCGTCTTCATCTATGTCATCGTCATTATGTATTTTTTGGAACTGTGTCCAAAACGCTAGCCACTTTTTTATTTCGCCGTTAAATTTCGGCAGTTCTAGTTTCGGCAATCTGAAATGACGATGATGTCTACCTCCTGATGACGTTTCCTCATTATTCACTTCCTTTTTTGTCATGCAGGAGTGTTTAGATGTAGATGCAGATTCTGACTGAATATGTTTATTTGCTTTATGTTCTAGCGTAAACCAACGTGTTACATATTCGTCTGAAGCGTCCAAATCTTGTTCAAATAGAGCTTCATCTCTTTGTTCATCATCTAGCCACATATTTAAAACTTTATTCTGGGCGATTAATAATTCGTCATAAATTTTTGCTAGATTTTTATATAAAATTGTAATAGTGTCTCTATCTGTACCTGCGGCGAGAAATTCGTCCAATTTATTAGCACATATGCTGAATCTGCGCCGGGCTACCTTCCGTTCCGTCTTTGCACGCTCCATATTCACGGTCGCCAGATCTCGTAGATTCGAGGTTCTTTTTTATGCGTGCGGTCTACCTATGGTCTCATCTGAAGACTTTAAAGAAAACTCATAGGTAGAGGGTTGAAGGTAATTTACTAATTAATTACTATTACAAAATTATGTACAAAATGACGTGGAAAAATCGATAGAGTGACAAAACAAAAAGCTTTGTCAAATCAAATTTAAATTATTATTTTTCTGTAGGGTATGAAACCTCTACAACACACGAGGCGGTATTAAGCAGTAAGACAATGATAAGGAAATATAATTTGGGAAATAAGAGCACTAAAATGAAAATCTATTAGACTTTCTTTATTAACTTTCTCGATACAACAAAAAAATCTATTGGATATCGTTAAGGCGCATGACTATAATTGTCAAAAGTGAACTGTCACCGATATCTTCTAATCCTGAAAACAGTATAGTGTAGTAATACTAGTGATGAATTAGCTTGGTTAGGCTTACCGATTCTATTCGAGCAAGGCTAACTCGATGCTATGAACGCCGCATGCGCCAGTTTGCCCGAACTATGAGCGGTTGAGAGAGTGCTAGTTATAAAAAGTATTCTTGGAGTGCACCGTGACTTTTTGTCGGAAACTTGCAGAGTGACATTGCGTTTTCATTTTATTTTCTCAAATTCATGTATTTTGGGTTTTATTGCATATTATCGGTGGTATTGTGAAATGAATTATGTGTATCGCATAGATTTAGAATTTTCTACTACCGTAGGGTGTATCGTGACTTTTCAAGTTGTCTCAAAAAGTCCGTGAAAAGTAATTTATTGTGACCTCTTACATAACTCGACACTGAAGTCTTAATTTGGATTTGGTTGACAAACTTATAACTAAGAAGTTATACTTCTTCTTCTTAGTTTCGTCGATGTCTTCTTCTTGAAGACATCCACGATAAACATTTTTGTCATTGAGCTATTATTACTCAGTAGTAATAATAGCGCAATGATATTTGTGCGCTATTTTCTTTATCCGATTTTTTATTAGTACTAATATACCGATTGCACACTGGAGCTATATCGATTTCATCACACCACTACTGATTAGGTGTAAATAATAATAAAATGAAAAAAATAAGATGGCGTAGTTGCTTTTGCCTTGTTTGTTAGTCGAGCGAGTATTGTGTTGAGTTCTACAGTGAAGTGCAGTTTATGATTAAGCATTTTAAAGTTATTTGAAAAGCATTTTGGCTCGATTTATATTTGTGGTCGGTCACTAGTAACTATAACAAGAACATCTTGAAATAAAATTGACAATAAAACAATGGATGGAATCATTGCATTTCGAGATGGCGATCCGACCCAACCATCAGTGACTGGAACGCCATCTATCATTGATATATCGAAACAAAGTGATGTTATTGTAAAGAAAAAGAGGAGGCGCGGTAAATCCAAACGAAAAGTTACTAAACCCTTCGTGAAAGCACAATGGCAAGAAAGACGGAATATTGATAAACCTAAAAGAAATAACCGATTTCGTAATATTGTCATAACTAAGACGCAAGCTCCGTTCAATAATAACCAATTTCTTATGGAAATACACAAACCAGAACCTGAAAATAACTTTCACATTTTACGAACTCCTTCAGCGCGAACACGAGATTCTAGTTTTAGTGTGGATTCTGAAGATAATTATTTCTATTCATTACCAGAGGACGAAGAAGAATATTTGACGAAGGAGTTCTCTAGCGTGTATGAAGACGCACAATGTGAGCGGTTATCGAGTATGACCAAGAATGATCTAATACAAGAATACCTATTGCTTGAAGCTAAATATGACAATCTCGTCAAAAGAACTGAGCGTGTGAGGCCTAAGCTAACAGAGGATGACAAAGAAATGATAGCATTTGATAAAGACGGATCAATAACTGACAAAGACAGCATGATCACAGATAGAAATACTTCAGGTACTTCAATTGGATCAAGTGCCGTGGATGAACCCTCATTTAATGATTTATTGAAGCGTATGAAAGAGCAAGAGGATCAAATTTGTGAACTTCAAATGGCAAATGAAAAATTACGCAGTGAAATTGAACATCTGCAGCAGAGATCACGAGCCTCATCCAGTGAAGACTCAGAAAGTGACAGCTCTTCCACATCTGACAGTGATAGTAGCTCTTGTAGGAGTGCAGGTCCAGTTATAGAACAGATTGGCGAAGTCAGGGAAGACAATGAAAATTGTCCATACACTAATGGCCAGAATGAAGAGACTGAAGAAACAGAATCCACAATTATGGTTAATGGATTTCACAATATAAGTGATTGAATTAGTTATTAAGATACCAATAATATTCTGCAATAGTCATAATGGTGTGGATACACTATTAATAAGATACCAATAATGTTCTGCAATAGTTATAATGGTGTGGAAACATTATACAGTAAATGGCAAAGTTCTTGGCACAAAATGTAAACTGCACAGGAGCCAAATTTAAGGTCTCTGGTGTTGGAGAGGGGGTGGGGGTGGTCACGAGACAATAAATTAAAATAATCGAAGACTAAATTATTATAAATGTTGCTCACCAGTGTACCTGTGCAAACCATTCCCCACTACAAAATTGTGTCAAGAAGTTTGCCGGTATCTATAATAGTATTTCATACTGGGTGCAATACTTGCCTACTTATTTCATGCTTTGTTTGGTTTTATGCCTTTCAATTTTATTCGGCACATGGGGTGAGAAAATAACAACACAAAATTAACAATAATAATGCATTTATTTACTTGCCTATTCAAATTGTAGCACCCTCATACTGTACAAAGTCCTGTCTCATGATTATATATACTGTGGGAATAAATGTGAGATCTCATCATAGGTTTAAAAAAAAAACTGTGATATCCTTGTGGATATTTTAATTGTCATGTTTTTGTTTTAAATTTTATTAGTATTCATGTTAATTATCCAATCAGATCTCACTTTTATATCATTAAAAACAGTGGTAGGTTTTATGCAGGTTTAGGTTTGCTAAATAGATTTAAGTTAATTTTAAGTATGATGTGTTATTGTTAATTTTAAAGTATATCTTGTAAACTTGGCTATAAGGCATTACCAGGCGACTGAAGTGCAGCGAACCATCAAACAGGGAGACAGTGCTATATGTAAAACAAGAAAGGATTACAATATTCTCTTTTTAACGTATCGAGCATTCGTTTTTCGAGTATTCGTTTTTGTATTTGGTCATCTGGTAATGCTATTATAGTTAAACAATATTTTATAGTAATTGTTGTTCTTATATTATGTACCTACTTAATTTAAATTATTCTATGGATTTTATAATAGTCTGAAATACAGATCATAATAAGCATGTCGTTTTTATTTTATACTAGCTGTCCCCCGCGGATTCACCCGCGTTCCCGGGATAAAAAGTGCCAAATTTCATGATGGTTGGATGTTTGGTTGGATGAAGGCGTAACAAACAAACAAACTCACTTTCGCATTTATTATATTAAATTAGGATTTAAAATAAAAATACCTACTATTATAAGTAGGTACTTACCTTTACATTACTTACCTAAAGCATGAAATTTAGAGGCACACTTTAGTAAAGCACTTATTACATCTTCCTATTTTTAGGATCCTAACTAGGAAATAGGAACGTGTAATCGCAGAAAGAACGGTTAGTGTCCTAAGTAGTGAGATAGGAAGGTCCCAACCGCTCTGCTTCCTTAAAGGGCTTATTACACTGGGCACAAAATATTTAATAGTACCGTTCACAGTATCGCTGGTGCTCCTGTATAGGTCTATTATTTTACTCTTTGCGCTGGTGGTTGCGACGTGGCTGCGGTGTGTTCGAATCGCACACGCGGTTGATAGTAACGGCAACATGTCCGTGTGAATTCAACTATTAATTTTCAAACATATTATTGCACGCCCTCGTGGTGTGGTTGTGATGTGGTTGCGGTTGTAGTGTGATTGTCATACGTGTGAATAGAGCCTAAAGAGTATAAACATTATACTAGGAGATCCCAGTGCCGCCAGACCTTCCTTATTTACTGACGGACAAAATTTATAGAATTGAGTAGTGTTAGTACGTAATTCAAGCGTATGAATACCTGCTAACTTGTCTCTTGCCAATTTACAGTATCTTCTAACATTCACCCATTATTATATGGACCAAAAATGCCAATTATCGTCTTATTTGCATTAAAATAATGACCTCGCGCAAATACTCCAGCGAAATTTTAATTGTCTTTAGGGGATGATGGCTGCTACGCTTGGTCTGGCTGCTTGCAAAAAGAATCGAAATAGTTCCCTGAGTAACATATGTAAAAATCAGTTTTAGCAGAATTTAAGAAAAGTACGTGATAAACATGGCATTGCTTTCATGCCTGGTATACCTATAAATTGGTCGTCGGGACAAGTTAGCAGGTATTCATACGTGTGAAGTACATACTAACATACTCAATTCTATATATTTTGTCCAACAGAAAATAAGGAAGGTCTGACGGCCTTGGGATCTCGGTCTATTAAATCTTGATCGTGTTTGAATTTTAAATATATTCCAAACAAAAGAGATACCACCTACGTCACGCCCAGAATGAAATAGGTAGAATGCAATTTTCATTGCAAATACTAGCTGCACATAATAGTATGTGTGCAAAGTTGGTTATTAGCACTCCAGGCGATAAGCCGAGAGTGTAATAATCAATGCACACGCGTCATACGAAGTTTTTAAACACACTTGCGAGGAAAAAAACAGACTTGTATTTTGCTTAATAAATGACACTTTACGACCGAGTGTGTTGAAAAGAATATTAAAATGTATGTCAAAGGAATAAGGTCTATTTTCTTCAAATGTTCAGATATTTTTGATCACCCTGACTGCTTAGATACATTTGACTTTGACGTTGGGATATTTTTGTTTGGTTGTGTGTAAAGAAATTATTGAAGATCAGCTGCTCAGATATTTATGACAAAATAGATGTTCAGATATTAATGGTAACTTGTACTGTATAGATTTTTTCTGAAAAATAATATGCTCTTATACAGGGCGAATTTTTATTTCTAGCCAGTGTGGGCAACTTCTGAACTACAGGTCTTAAGAGAAAAACGCTGAAAGGAACCCCGAGCTGAATTTTGAAGAAAATTAAAATGCGATTAAAATTTATTTAAAAAAAAATAGTATTTTCGAAGATATTGAATTTATTCAAAAAAATTTTTTTTTTCGAAATTCTGCTTTTTCGTCACAATATGAACAAAATTATGTAAGGCAATCTTGCTCTCAAGTTGCTAGAAGTTATCCAAAATATTATTTTATATTTTCCTTGACCATGGTTTTATGCTGCGTAAAGTTTGACGAGGTGGAGTAGATCTCGCAGGGATCTCACTATGTTTAGCCATAAAGAATTGGCTCTTAGCATTCTGACAAAAAATTTGAGGTCAATTTTGATTACTTCTAGCAACTTCAGACCAAGATTGTCAAACATAATTTTGTTCGTATTGTGAAGTAGAAGCAGAAAAAGAAAAAAAAAATTTTCTTTTTTTTTAATGGCATTTTTATTTTCTTCAAAATTTAGCTCGGGGTTCCCTTCTGCGTTTTTCTCTAAGACCGGTAGTTCAGAAGTTGCACTCACTGGCTAGAAAAAAAATTCACCCTGTATATTTGAACAGCTTGGATGTTGCAATATATCTGATGGTGACTGTACATGTCGGACAAAACATCGCAAGCGCAATGCAGGATAATGTGGCGCCACGCCATCTGTCTTTCCGTGCGTGCACTATCTCAGTGCTACTGCTATATGGCTGATAGATGTCGCTACATCACTCCCTTCCTAGACCAGAGGTCTATGACTGCGTCCTTGCATTAAGCTTGTAAGTGCCTTTGCTGCTCGGAGTCTACGGTGAGCTCGTGAGAGTATAAATGTTCCATGACGGTGAGTCGAGACGGAGCGCGGATGCTACGACAGGTTGCATATTCCTTTCAGGGGGCATTTATTTGGTTGACTTGTATACTTTAGTCTTTGGCTACTCAACGCAGAGTGCGATGGTGGATATAATATAATCAGTAACTAGTTTGAGAACAGTAGAGGTAAACAGGAAAAAATCATCCTACATATTTTTATGGTACCTGTTCATTATAAGGAAAATGATGCTGCCTTCACGTTATTTATCTCAAATCGACTCACCAATACGTGCAAGAATTTGAGTTCATAACTAAACGCAAAAATAATAATCGATTGGAATAAAAGGTTCATATAATGGATGAAAGAAATTTGGACATTTTAATATAAAGACATTTATTCTTCTTTGCCTGGCAAAGACATTTATTATCATAGAATAATCTACCTATAGAAATCTGACATCCTCAATAATATAGGGCCATGGTAAAATGTACACTAGGGCATGTAATATCGGAAGCGTTTTCAATTTCTAATTCCGATATTAATATCGGAATTAGAAATTTTTATTATAAATTGCACATATTGCTTATAAATAGCACATATTCCTTATAAACTGCACATAATGATCTATCTATACTAATATTATAAAGTGGAAGAGTTTTTGTTTGGTTAAACTGGCTAATCTGTGGAACTGCCGGTCGGATTAGTTTTTCTTTTCACTTATAGGAAGCTACATCATCCCCGAGTAATATAGGCTACTTTTGATCCCTGTAACGCAGGTGAAACCTCGGGAGACAACTAGTTCGTTATAAGTTTGATTGAACACATCTTCTGCTCAGTCGAGCACTCTTGTCAGAGTGGTCGTGGTTGCAATAGATAGTGTTCATGGTGGGTCTTCAATGCCAATGTTCTTCTTGACTAGCTGTTGTAGTTGGGTTACAGCTTTCGCAATGCTTTTAAATTTTTTGCGGTTCGTAGCGTTGCGAGTACACCCTCCCAACCTGGACAACAAGTCTCTACATCGAGTGTTCGTTTCTGCAGATGTAACCAAAGAACTTGAGAATTCGAAGCTGCACAGTTGATGAAAGCCTTTCTGTTATTCTAAGCTCTTCAGGAAGCGTCTTCGGCACCACATCTCCAGTGCGTCAATTTTGATCCGGTGATCTTGTAGGCTTAAGGACCATGTTTCAGCTCCTTAGTGAATGATCGGAAAGACCAGGTGCCTCACAAGTCGAATCTTATTTTCCTAGTTATCCTTATGTCTTTCCGAATCTTCCTACTGCTGATCTTGTGATTGCACATGGTCTTCTGATCTCATCTGCACAGTCTCCTGTGTTGGAAATGGTAGAGCCGAGGTAGATGTAGCTTTTCGTAGTACGTCCATTCTATTAAGGTAGGCCTATTATTTACATTTTCATCTTGTCTATGTTGATTGCAAGTCCGAAGTGGAGATTCTTCTTCTCATGCATGTCACGCTTGACAGAGTGGTCGTGGTCGTCAGGACGTGTGATTTGTGGCGCGCTTCACAACACGCCGCCATTCGTCCCTAACTGCTGCCCTTCAGCCCTTCTCGTCGTTGATGAGACCGCCTATTGGCTTTAACTTGGTCGGTCCATTACATGGGTGATCTCCCACGTGCTTTGGTGCCCTCTACTTTACCCTGCACCACCAATCGCTCTATGGAACCATCTCCGCGCCGCGACACGTGTCCAAAGAAAGTAAGGATGTGAGACTGCACTACGGAGGATAGACGCTGTTTAATACCTAGTTCCTGAAGTATGGACTTATTTGTACGGAATTCTGTCCAAAATATACCAAGCATTCTTCTCCAGCACCACATTTCGAGAGCATCTATTTTCTTCTTCTCGCTTTCCCTTAGAGTCCACGTCTCCGCGGCGTACAGAAATATGGAGAACACAAGTGCTCTGACGAGTCTGATCTTAGTGGATTTAGTTATGTTTTGATTCCTCCATAGTTCATATTCTCCTAAGTTTATCCATAGATTACCTAGATATAGCCACACGCCTCTTGATTTCATCCACGCATCCACCATTGTTCGATACCAAAGCTCCCAGATATATATATGATTAGACCATTGAATTGGAGTTTAGTGGTTTCTTAATGTGCCAAGAGGTCCTCCATATCTTCTTTAGTTTGATTAAGAAGAGAAGTGTCATCAGCGTAGCGTAAATTTATTTATCAATATCCGTAAAAAATATGTTTTACATCAAATTCTTTAATTTGGTACAACACAAGTTGGCGAGATCTAATAGGCCCGTTTTGACAGCAAATGTACATACATCAATGTGTCAAACAGCGCAATAAGAAGAGATACCCTCTTGTCAAAACGGGCCTCTTATTTCTCGACAACTTTAGTTATTTTATTATTTGCATTTACTAAATCACAGAGTTCGTATTATTATCCTATTCTACTAATTAAACTACCTCAGATTCAAAAATAATAATACTTAAAATGTGCAAGCAAAATCAACAGTTATGAACAACAATTTATTGGAAACTAGCTTTCCCCCGCGGTTTCATCCGAGATTCAAAGTAGCCTATTATACTAGGGGACTAATGTAGCTTTCCATTAGTGGAAAAAAACCGAATCCGACTGATAGTTCCAAAGATAAATGCATTTAAACAAATAAACAAAAAACTCTTCTGCTTTATTATATTCAAATTAGCTGTTTCGGTTTCACCGTTTAAACAATTAGCATAGATATTAATATATTTAGAATAATTAATATTATATAGGTATAGATAAAGATAATGGTGCCGATTCTGTTATAAATCGCACTAAATTAATTTAGCCACATCACATCTCTTTCTTACAAACATTAATAAAGGATAGAACATATTTAAAAGCTTTAAAAACTCAAATAGATGAAAATATCTGATTCAGATATTGTAATATCGAAAAAAAAGGTCCGAGATTCCGATATTACGAGATTCATGCCCTAATACCATCCATTAATTCCGAGCCTAAGGGCTCATTTGTGCCAGCTTATTTTAAAATATTATATCCAGTATTTTTATAGAAGTAAGGTCAGCGTCAAAAGTAGATTAGCGTTTTAGTACCTATCCTTTCATAATAATCTGTTGTCACAACACAGGGTGTCAAAGTTTTAGTACTATTATTTGTAGTATTATTATTATATTATCTATGGAACATCCATAGATAATATATTAGATTCTGATCTTATTGCATGCTGCATTACCTTAAAATTATGTGAAGACGAAAAATTTCACCTTTAATAATGTCACACATCAATTCTTTTTCAGTGACAACGTCGTTAGCTAATTCGAGACAAACTTGGGACATATACATTTTAGAATGTAGTTGACTTTCTATCACCTACTAATTTTAATTGACCATTGTAATTTTATGATGGCGAGATGGGAAACTTCAAGGATTAAGAAAGAACTCTCAATTGACATTTAAAAGAAATTAAAGTCAAACCAGTAATTATTTATGAAATTAAAATTAAAGTGAGCTGTGCAGCAAGGGACCATAGTACTCAGCGTAAGAACGACATAAATGAATATACACCGCAACATTTTAGTCGTCTTTCAACGGCAGCCCACTTCATGTATCCAATGACAAATAATCGATCAAAGAAAAAAATTCGTGTTTCATGCCATATAGGTATATATTATAGCTACGTCTGTGATGGGCTTAAAGTAACAATTACACCGTCCTATTTTTAGGATCCTAACTAGGAAATAGGAAGGTGTAATCGCAGTTAGAACAGCTTCTGCTTCCTATTCAGAGCGATCCCAGTTAGGATCCTACTTAGGATCCTACAAATAGGAAGGTGTAATAAGCACTTTAGGGGTAACATTTTTTGTCTTCAGTTTGACAAGTGACGTGCAAAATCCAATTTAAGATTCTTGGTGATCAGTTTCAGGGTTCAGCTACTTTTGACGCCGACTGTACAAAAAATAAACATACGTGTCAACATGGACTAATTAGATCCTCCTTGGTATTATATAATCATTGTACCTAGGTACACTGAACAAGCATAGAACATTTATACTCTTACGCACGAGGGCACAAGCTAGCACAGTGACACTAAGCTTTATTGTCACTGTCGACTCGATTGGCCTACTATGGTGTACAGTAGTACCCAATTAATATGGCTTACCGATGTACCTGCGCAGAAGATACATTTTCAAAGCGCGGGAAACACTATTGGTCGGCAGCTGCCGCCATGTTAGCGCGCGCCTTGCGGAGGGGCGTGACTTGCGAGTGAGACGGAACTAACAGCTGCAGTGTATTGTGAACCTTATAGTAGTGATCTAAGGTTGATTGTATGTTTTAAGCATTCTTTCGTTAATCTTCGGGGCCATACTTTCTTTTCTGTACGAACGAAGATTTACGAAGCGCCATATCAGTTGGGTAATACTGTACATGTGTGTATTATATTTACATGGCCCGGCATGCTAACGTGGCTTCACTTTCAGATATCGCGACGCTACGTTCAGATTTTTTTGTATGTCTATGCCTACATTAATGTAATTTACTACAACATATTTCAATCCTTTCTATCCTTTTTTACTTTAGATTCAGGAGCATTAGGATTAACGCCCTTATAGAACTGTTTCAATAAAGTCATTGCTTCACTGGCTAATAAATTTCCATTCACAGCATAATTATACTCATAAAAATTATTAACATCTAGTACAGTTTTACCTCCAAATCTATCATTGGCACAACCATATATGACTTCTCTAACATTGAGATTATTGAGTGCAGCTGCACACATAATGCATGGCTCAACAGTGACATATACAGTTACATCTTTGAAGTATGCATTATGGTCAATATTATTTGATTTACAGTATTCCATAACTATATCTATGCAATTTATTTCCGCATGCCTTGTAGGGTTACGCGTTTCATTGACGCAATTTCTTGATTCAGCAATAATATCCTGATTAATGGTAAAAACACACCCAACTGGCACTTCTTGTGCAGACAATGCTTCCGATCCCAATTCCAGAGCTCTTCTCATAAAATCAACCATTTTTCTTTTAAACTCTCACTTTTAATTAACCAATACTGTTATGGTTATTTCAGTCTGAGCTTATCTACTCATTATGTTCAAGTATGCAAATTTTTTGCTTCATCACTTTTATAGTACTGAAGGAGATTGGCATCTCTTAAAAAATTTATAGCCTTTTCATCCCAGTTATTGTTGTTGACTGTCCTTGGACTTGGATGCTGCATATACAATATCTGAAACATATTTTTTAAATAATTTAATGGATTTAATGCAATTTGAGCTTTCTACATTACTGTATGGAGCCTTCAATGAGTACCTGCTTTTCAAGTCACCATTTCCTGGCCACATTAAAAACACTGTTCTTTGAAAAACTCAAGTGATATACTTTCAGAGATTACTTTTTGTTTACAATTTTTTTTGTTAATATTCTATTTGTATTTATCTTGCGTTTATAATCATCATTGCTGGCAAACTCTTATTTTATGTTGCAGGTCTAATGTGCTATTGGGAAGTTAATTTAAATATATGAAAATAGATTATTTTTCCATGGAAGGAATTGAATGTGTATGGTTTCTAAAAACAATATTTATCAGACAATATTTAGCATTATATACAAACCTGTATAGAGCTTAAAGGCAAGTATTTTTTGATAACTTTTTGTGCTCTTGTTTCACAAAATCTCCCTATAGCAACAATTTTTTCCACTTGATAAAGTTGGAGTACTTTACTGAAGATTGGATCACAGACATTGTACATTTCTTCCATTTCTGACACCTGAAAATAATGTTAATTATTACCACTAATTGAAGATATTGTTTATAATTTTAAAATAATGTCACACTTTTTTCATGAAGGGGGAGGTTGTAAACTCACTGAAAAATAAGACCCATAATCCCCTATCTAACTCTTGGGTTTACATTTTGTAGCTGTAATTTTAGCAGTTCATATTAAAATTAGTAGGTAGTGAATCGCAATAGGTAGGCAGAAACCTAACATCAGACAGACCAACAGCAACAGTTGGAGGAGGGCTTTGCCAAAAGACACTTGAAAATCAGAGATATGTTGTGAAACCCTTTTTTTGTATATTGTGAAAATCTGTTTTCTTTAAAATTAAGGATATTTTATTCATAAGTTAATAGCTTGGCTCTCAGTTAAATATATAACAATGACATCAATTGTTATAATAGGATGTGCGTCCCTCGCGAGAACCAAAGGGTTAATTGAAACCTTGAAATCTCCAGGAGTAATGTTGCAGCCGTTGTTCTTCATCCATTGTTGAGGTAAATAATTGTATACAAAACTGGTCTCAAAGAACTTGTCTGGCGTTCCACATAAATCTTTAAACAATCCCCAAAATCTCTTTCCACTTATCTACAATAAAATAACAAACCAGGTATATAACATATACAAAATATTATTATAAAAGGTAATGATGCAATAAACTCATTAGGTAGGTAGGTAATGAAATAATTAAACAAAAATTATACTAAAATACCTACCTCAGATCTTGTACATTCAAAGCCACTTACAGGCCGTGCTACAAGCTCTCGAGGGGGTTTATTGACTGGGCCTTCTAAACCTAACCAGTCTTTTGCAAAACTGATTTCACCAAAAGGTACCTGTAAAATTAATTATATTACATATAGATCATACGATTTTTGGGGTGGCATAGTGGATAAAGTGAACATTCAGTTCAACAACGGCTACAGTTGAAATAATTTTTGACCCTTACTCCAGTCTGCGACATTCCCCAGGGACCGGGATTCATGCCGAAGTACATTATTGGTTTTTTCGTGTTACAGTATTTCCGAACATACAGTTCAAACGTATATCTAGCATAAATAGTGGGATTATAAATGCATTCCACTCGTGAGGGAAGCTTCAGTTGAGCTAACCGCCGATTTAATTCGTCGATTAATTCAAGGAATTCTTCGCTAGTGTTACTTTCATGTGATTGACCTGCAGCATCAGTAAAAAACATTGAAACAACCTCACATTCCATTATAAACTTCTCACCTCTCACCAAAACTTGCCAAAACTATTACTAAATTAACTACTGTTTATATAACCGAAACAAGCAGAATAAATGAAATAAAAAGTCAATTAGCACTGATTTGCACGAAACCATCACGAAACATAAACATAAACACCCACGCATAGAATAACACCCATAGAACATTTAGGGCGGCCGCATACTATAAGAAATTTTCTGTTAGAAAATTTCGGACGCCCGCCGGAACCACTCCGCACACCTATCAGAAATTTCGATCCGGCGAGTTTGAGCTTAAGTACTTATTACACCGTCCTATTTTTAGGATCCTAACTAGGTTCCTAACTAGGAAATAGGAAGGTGTAATCGCAGTTAGAACAGCTTCTGCTTCCTAGTCAGAGCGATCCCAGTTAGGATCCTAGTTACAGTCTGCGACAAAACTTTAGCACACCTAATAAATTTAACTTTATTTGCCAAACCGTACAAGTAACTATCGTCTTACAGATGCTTCTGAATTTCCGTACTTAGATTATTTCTATACGTTACTATTTTGATTATCGTCGCGCTGCCTACATGTCGGAACATGTTTAGTCCCGACTTGTAGGCGCGACAAAACAATAGCGCAGTTGTAGTGTCATTCCATCTATGGACGCGAATAGTCGATTTTGATAGTGAGTTTTAAGTCCTTAGTATTTGCTATTTAAATACGTGCTATTATTTAATATAATTTTTTACAATGCCCCACGGAAAAGACTCAATAGTACTGAAATAGACATGATTAATAATTGTAAGAAGAAACAATGTAATATCAGTCAAATTGCTCAATTGATTAATCGAAGCCGTAAAGTGATTCAAAACTACTTGAAAGATCCTGAAAACTATCTCAAAAAAAATCGTGGTGGTCGTCCAAAGGCGATAAGTGACAGAGACAGAAGAGCAATTTTAAGGATTGCCTCGAATTCAACTTTGACAGCCAGAGAAATAGCTGCACAGGCGGGTGTAAACACTAATGTTGAAGGGTTCTAAACATTTGGTAAGAAAAAAATTACAGCGTAAACCTGCTTTAACAGACAAGCATAAAGAAGCAAGATTGGAATTCGCACAAAGACATATTTCCTGGAAGAAAAAGTGGCGAAAAGTAATTTTTTCCGATGAAAAAAAATTTAATTTGGACGGACCTGATGGTTACCAGTATTATTACCACGATTTGAGAAAGGAACCCCAGTTTTTAAGTCGACGTCATATGGGAGGAGTTAGTGTAATGTTGTGGGGCGGGATTGGCTACCACGGAAAAACTGACTCAGTTTTTTTTTTCTGGAAATTTAAACAGTGAAAACTACTTAAGGATCATAGACGAGCAGCTGTCGAAACACAGAAACAATATTGCTGGAGAACAATATATTTTCCAACAAGATAATGCCAAAGTGCACATCGCGAAGAGAGTTCAACAATATTTTTCAGATCGTAACATTACAACACTGAGTTGGCCAGCAAGGTCTCCTGACCTAAACATAATGGAAAATTGTTGGGCAGACTTAACAAGAGCTGTGTACGCCAACGGCCGTCAGTTTGACAATGTCAAAGACTTAAAAAAACACTTATTGCAGGAATGGGAAAATATGGATCAAGAAAAGATAAAAAAACAATTTGATTCACTTCCGGAAAGGATGATAAATATTGTCATGAACAAAGGAGGATCCACACGTTTTTAAAATAATTGTTTTAAAAAGAAATACATATTTCGTTTTAATATTTTTATGTAAGTGCGCTATAGTTTTGTCGCGATTATAATTATTAATAAAAGTAAAAAAATATACAGTAAATATTACAGTTACTCTTCATAGTCTATAAGTTAAGTAAACGAATAAAGAATAATAGCTGATTATAAATTGCATCTATTTATTATAAACCGTGGCATCAATCCTTAAGAACATCTAGTGTGCTAAAGTTTTGTCGCGGACTGTAGGATCCTACAAATAGGAAGGTGTAATAAGCACTTTATTAGTTCGCTGCTGGCCATCAGGATAGCTGGTATAATCTATATGCTCCGTGACTTTTTAATCGTCTTAGAAACGGAACCCACTTGATGTACCCAATAAATAGGTACTAATCATTTATAAAAAAAATGTTTTTTGATCATTTGTACTAATAAAAAAAAATAAAAAAATCATTAGAATTGTGAAAAATCGAGTTAATAATTAAAGTTTACGTATAAAATTGTAGAAAATACCAACCCAAGTAGACTGCGCTTGTAACGGGGTGTTCAAAACTGCGTCATGCGTCGTAATGAATAATATTTGTTTTCCTTAAATTAAGTATTAAAATGTACAAAAAAAAGTCTTTCAATGATTAGTACCTATTCAATGGGTACATTATGTGGCCTGCGTTTCTTAGATGAATAAAAAAGTCAAGGAGTATATAAAAATGAACCCCAATTTCTTCTGGTCACGCTATAACTTGAGAACGGCTTTAGGTACCGATTTCATTCATCTTTTTTTTAATGTTTTCTAATACTTATTATATTTAAATATAAAAAATTAATTTTTTAAAATTTTCAATTTCTATCGAATGTCTGTTAGATCGTTCTTAAAAGACAATCGAAAATAAATTACAGTTTAAAAAAACTAAAAAACACGCTTTAAAAAGCCCTGCACTAAAAAGTGTTAAATAATTATAAAATTGAACCTGAATATATTCTCTGTCTATCCCGTAAGGGCCTAAATGTAAGCATTTTTTGTAATTTAGTTCAATATTTGAATGAAAAGTGTGTGGCGCTTTTCATTTTGTAATTTACGATATTTCTTCATGATAATGATAATGCTTAGAAATTCTATTGAGTTTACAAGGAAAAGCGCCCCACGCTTTTCATTCAAATATTGAACTTAATTACAAAAATTGCAAACACGGCTAGTATACGATGCTCCACTATGGAGTTCCAGTGCTTACTCTCCTACTCCATCATCAGACCCTAAAAACCATACATGGTCAACGTTCATCTCAAGACAATTCCAACAAGCCCAAACACGGCTAGTATACGATGCTCCACTATGGAGTTCCAGTGCTTACCCTCCTACTCCATCATCAGACCCTGAAAACTATACCTGGTCCATGTTCATCTCACGACAATTCCAACAAACCCAAACACGGCTAGTATACGATGCTCCACTATGGAGTTCCAGTGCTTACTCTCCTACTCCATCATCAGACCCTAAAAACCATACATGGTCAACGTTCATCTCAAGACAATTCCAACAAGCCCAAACACGGCTAGTATAAGATGCTCCACTATGGAGTTCCAGTGCTTACCCTCCTACTCCATCATCAGACCCTGAAAACTATACCTGGTCCATGTTCATCTCACGACAATTCCAACAAACCCAAACACGGCTAGTATACGATGCTCCACTATGGAGTTCCAGTGCTTACTCTCCTACTCCATCATCAGACCCTAAAAACCATACATGGTCAACGTTCATCTCAAGACAATTCCAACAAGCCCAAACACGGCTAGTATAAGATGCTCCACTATGGAGTTCCAGTGCTTACTCTCCTACTCCATCATCAGACCCTGAAAACCATACATGGTCAAAGTTCATTTCATGACAATTCCAACAAGCCCAAACATGGTTAGGAAACGTTGCTCCGTTATGGAGTTCCAGTGCTTACTCTCCTACTCCATCATCAGACCCTGAAAATCATACATGGTCAAAGTTCATTTCATGACAATTCCAACAAGCCCAAACACGGCTAGGAAACTTTGCTCCGTTATGGAGTTCCAGTGCCTACCTTCCGGATCCATCATCAGATCAGCTCGATGGTACCAAATTATTGTATTGTCATCGGTACTTGATAAGTGTGCAAAATTTCAATTTAATCTGACGTCTGAAAGTCGATGAAAATTATGTTCGAAGATTCCTTTACATACATACATAGATACATAGATACATACATACAGGTGAAGCTAATAAAAGCGTGTTAAAAAAGAGGACGTGCACTTCCTTGTGAAGAAATCATTTAAAAATCATCATCTTATCTCGCGGTACAGAATGAACGCGTGCATACCACACGGCGTCCACTCGACAACTGATGCGAATTTCGGATAGATAGATGTGCGGGGTCTAGTACAAAATGTATGGAGAGCGCGCCATCCGACATTCTGATCAGAAAAAATTCGGACGTCCGATGGTTTGCATCCGGTGCTCATCCGAAGCGGACGTCAGACACGTCAGAATTCGGATAGTATGCGGGGGCTAGAACAAAATGTATGAGCAACGTGCCTTCCGGCGGGCGTCCGAAAATTTCTGACAGAAAATTTCTTATAGTATGCGGCCAGTCTTATACTAACACCGCACTTGCACCCAGTGTTGCCAACGTAGGCG
The DNA here is from genome assembly GCA_951394255.1 of Polyploca ridens. Lineage (NCBI taxonomy): Eukaryota > Metazoa > Arthropoda > Insecta > Lepidoptera > Drepanidae > Polyploca > Polyploca ridens. The sequence goes on from OX596262.1 coordinate 8,472,552, forward strand.
ATTTATCGCCATTTAGGCTACTCAGGACGAAAATTGGCGATGAATAAATCGGAATGGCGACTGGTCGCCTTTTAGGCTACCTCAACGACAAGGTAGGTACCTAATAATATAAATATAAGCCGAATCACAAATGAGCAAAATTGAAAGAAATATAACCTATGCCAACGCAAAATGTAAAAGTTCAGTGATATCATGTGATATATGATATGAATCCATTCTGTATAAATGGTTGGTTAGTTTCAGGGAATTACCATGAACTTGTCTCTCAGCTATTACGTTACCTTTCTTAATTTTAGATAAGGTATCTGCAAAATGCAGTGAAAATCACGCGCGTTCGTGTGCTAACGCTACTGTATATTTCTCCAAATGCCTATACTAATTTTCAGAAATCAATAAGCCCACAAACGCCGCTGGTATATGTCACAGTGACACTATTCACACGTTACCACGGCTTGACTTCATTTTGTCACGAGGCTGTCGTGTGGTTGCCGTATGTGTGAATAGATGCATACGCAGCGGACGCTCTAAGAACACTATTCTTTATTGTACTTTTAAGCTATATTTGGTAACTTCAGTAGCTTTGACCTTCATAAGTGCCCTACTAGGGGCCCAATTCTCACCCAATCGAAACTGATCGCTCGATCGAAAAAAGCACGAATTCTAACTTTTACGAACGTTACGTTATTCTGGCAATTTCAAGGCCGGCATATTTAGAAGGGAAACCAGTCAGCTAGAGCGTTGATTGGTCGGGACCGTTCGAATTGACTCCACCCCTCGAAATTTTACAGTCGAATAGGACTCGAACCGTAAGTTCGATTCGAAGGCTAGTTCGAGGGAAGTGAGAATTGGGCCCTAGCTCCTTAATTGAATAAATGGAATAGATTTAAGAGAGGGATAGCGATTATTTGCTCAAAGAGCAGCTCGACTGGGGAAGAACCTCCACCATACTTAATACCGTAACAAAATAGTTCCTGCGTGTGATTAAGGTCGCCAGAGTTCATTGAGGAGGGTGGAAGGGTCGGTAACGCGTGAGTGATGCCCCGTGAGTTGCAAGCGTCCATAAGGCTATAGTAACCGCTTACCCGGCAGTTCCGTACGCTTGATTACCGACTTTTTCGTATTAAAAAAAATGGTTTGACTATGTTTGACACATAAGTTTTAATTGGTTTTTAAATTAGGAATATATAAATTTATGAGCGTTTTTCTCATTATACCTCTTTGTTCCAAAAAACTGTCATACGCTCATTGATAACCACATTTTATTTCAGAGCATTATTGTGGATTTTGGGCTACTTTAGGCTATCTGCTAAAAATTTGGCTACTTTAGGCTACCTAAGCTGTGAAAAATGGCGACATCAGGCCCTGTATCGTTGGCAACACTGACTATAATTTTAAATATTTTTGAGATACATACGTGTTGTTGGTAATTTAATATGTCCGAGTTATCTGAAGAATTAGTTCGGAAGTTAACAGCGAAAGCCAGTGTACCAGTAGTATTTCATGATTTTATTAACAATTGGCCAATATGCCATTGGGGTTTGGATAAATGGTGCTCAATATTTGGAGATAAGGAACTACCTTTTCGATGTATGAAAAAAGATGTTTTGAGTGATGAACCCTGTTGGGAGCGAAGGTGTACAGTTAAGAACATGACTTTTAAACATTTTATAGAACATGTAAACACCAGTGAGGATTGGATGTATTTTGATTATAAATATATTCATCAGTGGTTCAACGCGGACACTGATTTATTTAAGGTAATCTGCAGATCTGTGTTGTGTGAGACAACGAAACAGTAATTTTTATCATTATTATTTCTTTTTTAGAATGTATCTTGGCGCCAGTTTGGATATTCAGATAAGGGTGCTACTGACTCGACATTATGGGTGGGAAGTAGCGGGGCCCACACACCGGCACACCAAGACACTTATGGTGTGAATATTGTGACACAGTTGTATGGAAAGTGAGTTATTTCTAGTATTTATTTTTACAAGGACATCTCTACCTGTTTACAAACAGAGCAGTATTCAAATGCAAATATCAGCAGAGATCTCACCAAAAATCGCCCCTCCTCAACAAAATCCTGTATCTGTGCCTGTATGGGCTGTATGTGAGCACTAGCTATTATTGAGCTTAACCTTTCAATTGTTTGTGTGGGGTGTCATACACCTCAATGCATGTTTCTGGGCTCTTAACTTCAAAACAAATTAATTTAACGTGTTTCACATTATTGTCTTCTAAGCAGCTTCATAAATGCATGTAACATTGTGAGCAAAAGTTGTATCTTATGAAGAGTTACTTACTTTCTTTGGACATTTTCTTTATATGTGGGGGGTGTCATACACTCCAATGCATGTTTCCGGGCTCATAACTTCAAAACAAATTAAACTAGCGTGTTTCACATGTTTGTCTTCTAGGCAGCTTCATAAATGCATGTAACATTGTGAGCAAAAGTTGTATCTTATGAAGAGTTACTTTCTTTGGACATTTTCTTTATATGTTGGGGGTGTTATACACCCCACGCAAGAAGTTAACTTGTTGGGCATGCCTAATTAAGGTTTAATAGCATAGTAACTATGATACTATTTCAGAAAGCGTTGGATACTATTTCCACCTGAAACAGGAGGAATGAAGCCTACAAGAGTGCCTTATTACAGTGAACTGAACTTTTACTGTCCAAACAATCTGAATGTTTTTAATGGTATGCATTTGAAATAATGTAATTTAATAATTTAGACTTTCACGGTTTTGAACAAACATTTGCCTCTTTTTTAATGTTATCTAATAACTTTTTTATCAAAAGTCTTGTTGCTAACTTTTTATTGAATTTAGTATTATAACTTGGTTTGTTGTATCAGATATTCTTCATACTCTCTTTTATGTAATTATTATTGTTATAGGTTTAACTGGAGGGAGAATGGTGGAGTTATCAGCAGGGGATGCACTCTTTGTTCCCAGGGGTTGGTGGCATTATGTCCAGAATATTGACCCTGTTAACATTGCTCTCAATATGTGGGTGCCTCATGTATGTATACCTTAGTTAAGTGTATAACTATACATGGTTGTGTCTCTCTTTGTCTCACTATCCTTCTCTCTTTCTGGCAATTGTACATATGGGTTGTCATAAAGGACACCATAGAGTATCACCAATATAGCTTTACATATATGTATGTAGTTACTTAGTTTGGGATCAGACAGCTGAATGTGAGGAATGTCACAGGATATTAATATCATGCCTCATGATGGTGTTATGAGCAATTAAATTATAATGTGACTTCTCTGTCTGTGAAATCTACTATTAACCTAAAGCATGTGGCCTTTAAAAATATTTCATATTTTTTTTATTTTTAGGAAAAAGATGGTTCAGCTCAAGTTTCAGAAGCTCTCATTAAGATACTAGTTGCTCAAGTATGCAAGGATCTGCCACAAGAAACGGCAAAACTTATTGTGAATCCTAATGAAGTAAGTTGATCATTACAGTCCATCAAACCTTTTGATGTTGAAGAATGTCAAAGCAGAAATAACCTTATTGCATCAAAGTAAGATTTATCTGTTAAATCTATGCTATACATTTATGTAATAATATTGATGAACCTTATTAGAAATAAATAAGGACAAACTTTGTATTTATAAACGTCAAACAAATGTATTTCTTAGATTTTATGGACTGTAAGTCTTTCAATTAATTTTCTACTGTTTATAAGAAATATGTCATTGATTAATTTCAATATACTCAGGTTATACGATTTCATTAATCAGTAGTGGTTACAAAATAAAAATAATATGTATAATGATTTTATAAAATTCAAATGCCAACTTGAAAAGTAGGTACCTATATTTTTACCTATAAAATCACTCAATCAGTACAACTTCTGTGTATCAATCGACTTGTTACTCTCGATATTTATATTTGACCTAACAAAGGCTGTCCTCGAAATGGATGTCCTTTTGGGGTGGGATTATGATTGGAGCTAGAACGCCTTTGATCCCGTATCGAGGCTCCGTTACGGCAGATAGGTATAAAACAGTCGCTATTCATGGAATTGTCAGATCATTCCGAGTAAACCATGGGCCCCAATTCGTACTGGTCGATGTTAATGCACCCGCACATCGAGCTCAACGAGTCAATGCTGCTCTCCGAGAATACGACATCACAAGGTTAGACCGGCCTCGCCTGACAAAAACCCAATAGAGCACGTGTGGGATGCTCTTAAGCGAGCTGTTTGGAACCGTCGGCCACCTCCCCAGACAGTGCCAGAGATCAGCCCCCCTAGACAAGATGGTTGTCGACAATCGTCATCGTTTGTTTAGCGATCAATTTTTGTATGGGATTAGAAAGTTTTATTTTTTAATTTCAAACAGTGTATTTCTATTTAAAAAAAGATATAACGTAAATACTATTTCTTGATAAAGTTAAATTTTATAAATATATCAGCTTTTGCTAGTGATCACAAACTTTTTTGATGTGTGTACATATTTCATACGTGTCACAATATTTCATTGTAACATCTTTTTATAAAATCTTTATGCCTATAAGTTAGTATCCTAATAATGACTGCACTACAAAGTCCCCTACCGCGTCTGTCAGTCTTCGGTCACCTTTCTCCGAAACGACTGAACGGAATTTATTGGGGTTTTCACATAAACATAATTTCAAAAGGAGTATTGGTTTATGAACTTTATAAGGCGTCGATTCCACAGAGAGCGGTCTAGATTTCGGAGCTCAATACAAAAGAAACTTGCATTCGCTCTGTCAGACTGATTTATATGAAAATCTCAAGAATGTTCGCTATGAGATCGACACCTAATGTGCACAGGACATCCCTAGTAGGTATGAGTCACAACAGCAGGACAAATCGGGCTCGCTCATTGCATCACCACTTTGATGTCATATTTATTTATATTTTGTGTAAAGTTTGCTTAATATATACACGGTGACTTTGTAATCGTTTTAACGCTAGAACAAACGTTGTTCAGACCATGGTCTACTAAAAAAATTACGTCATTGGTTTTTGAAAAAACACAAAATAAAGTTAAAAAAGTCGGGATTATCGTTACTCCTTATAACCCAGACACGCTTGCACTTCAGAGTAAGTTGTGGCATGCCGCCATGCCAGTTTTGTAGCAGGTGTCGGACACCGCGGCTTCCTAGCTTTTTGAAATTTTTCCTATTTGTGGTTTTTTCAAAATCCAATGACTTTTTTTTTATTTGATGTTATGTAATGTTAGTAGACCATGGTCTGAACAACGTTTGTTCTAGCGTTAAAAGTCACCGTGTATTTATACTAAGATGATGAAAGCTACAAAATATGTTTATCCTACGTTCTGTGTGCCTATCCAATATATTAAGTATTAAATTAAAAAATCAAGAGAATATACCAGATCACCAAAGATGCCCTGTAGGTACTTACTTAACTAATGGAGCTTTAGTGATAAAAACTTATGGGGGATTATAACATAACGTATTATATTTCAGGATGACGTATCAGATACGCCTCTAGCAGTATTATTCTTGCAACTGGACAAAGTAGCCAATGCATATTTGGACAAGAGACGCAAGGTGCGACGCGCCAAGCGGCAGAGAACCCGCGAGGAGGAACCCGAATCACTCGCCACCGACGATGACTTTGACCTCAATACACTACTCGACAATGCAGATAACTTGAAAATAGTCCCCCCTATATCATCTGATGATCTCATTAACGTGATAAAGCTGAATCTCCGTGACTATGTCAACAAAAGGCCTTTAACCGACGACGAAGTTGATGCAGAAACAACAAACCTCGGTTTGACTAAAGCAGTTATAGATGCTTTTAGTCAGAGCAATGTTATAGATATTGTTAAGCAAAATTTGTTCGCTCGTTTGAGCTAGTTTATATTTATAGTCTTATAAATAATTGCTTGGTAATGGCAAATCAAATTTATCATACCAGCATTACCTGAGATATTAAAGGTCTTATTAAATGTATTATGGTACTTAATTCGTCTTTTGATGACGTAATTATTGCAATAAACGACCTGAAAAACAATTAAAACCTATTGTGATACTAGTGATATGCACTGTTAGGATTAATAATCCTTTTATAACTCTTGGATCATGCAATATTAATTTTAATGGCTGTGTCTTTGAACACAATTGACCTAATGCTAAAGGTATGAGGTCAGATAAATTATAGCTAGTTGAAAGATTACCTAAGTCTAACCGTTAACAGACGCTAACATTCATAGTCAAGTCCAAAAGTTTATCAGAGAAAGTACCTATATGTTACAGTGTAAACTCTTTACTAATCCAAACTACTTGAGAGTTGAGACTGTAGAAATCATTTTTGTTTGCAAGTCTTACGAAAATATTACTACCCACTGAACTTTCTTTTAATACTTAATTTTTATTGAATAATAGTCAAAACTAACAGCGAAGATCATTTGAATTTGCATTGAATGATTTTGTAACAGCAAATTAAATAGAGCAATTTAACTCACTGTATTACAGGTTTTGTTATCCTTAATATAGGTATAATCATCACAACTAAAGCAGGTACAATTTGAATGCCAAATTAATGTTTTAAGGAAAATGTGCTCTGCATATTTTATGACGGTCTGAGTCATTGATCGCTTATATGGTGAAGTTTGTTTAAGTTTATGATAAAAACAGACTTACCTACCTTCTGCTTCCTGTCTTTGCTTCTATCGTATGCAAGATATTTCGGTATTATTATGAAGTTTAACTTAATTTAGTTAAAACTTTAGTAAAACTATTGTTTCTCTCATTGTATTTGTAAGTACATATTTATATTTAGTATAAGTAAGATCGACTGAAATATTTCAGACTGAAATAAAAGTGATATAAAATTACAAATATTTTTTTTTTATTCCTAATTAGCTATCGCCCAACTGATTCAACTGCTTTCTAATGTAGGTAAAGAGTAGCAAATATGGTATTAATAATTAAAAATAAAAAGCCGGTCAAGTGCTAGTTAGTCTGACTTAGGGGTGGGCGCCGACCACTTTGTCGTCGGCGCGGGCGTCGCGCCCGGTAGAAACTGGTCGGCGCGGCTTCTTTTTATTAAAAAAAAAACTATTTTTGGTTGTTTAAGTGTTACATTTTAGAGTATTAAAGGAAGAAATTAATATAGGAATTGGGAAAATTATAAATGCAGGTAATTTTTTTTAGCCCCCCGCATGGTGGTGTTGGTTTTCTCAACACTAAAAGTCTCATTAGCAGCGTTGTTCGTCAGGAGTATTTGACCCGAATAGCGTACCTAGTTCCTTGAAGTTAGTTTGCGCCGCCGATATCCGTACACTTTGACAAAATACAAGAATGCGGCAAATCAATAGTTAGATCGCATGGCTTGGGTTCATTTGGTTGGATAACCAATATTTAAAACTATTCCAAATTTCAAATCGTTAGCTGTAGTGGTTGCTAGACAAGAATTTTATATATTTTCTGGAATATACCGCTGTGACAGACTGTTACCTATTTGGTTCGGACGGAACCCTAAAAATGAAAAAGTACCCTCTCAAGTGATCCTAGACATAAGTACTAAAGGTTTTATTTACTTTGAGACTAAGTTACTTTTTCATTTAAAAACAAGCCAAGTGCAGGCATTCTTCTGAATAGTTTGCATATTATCGTCCGGTTTTTCACATTCACGACCGAGGCGATTTCCCGCAATTGCTATTTACTATAGCAATTGCTTAAATTCGCCTCGGAAATGTTTGAATCCGTTTCCGATATCGAATCCGAAGTTTTAAAATAGCCCTGCTGATGCCGTATGTTACGGAAGTTGTCGTTTCACCAAGCGAGGACGTCCCGCTACACTTTGCTTGCCTAGCTAAGAACAAGTCTATGCAACGACCCTTTCGGTTATCGGTTTTGCGACAGATAGGGATTGCCCACTCTATGCCACGCCACGTCACCTTGCTTTTCCTTAGAGCTCTATATTTTTTCGCCTGATCTTATCATTATAAACTAAGTTCTTAATAGAAAGCCTGGGTAACTATTTCCATTGCCCGCTGAGCGCTTAATCTTTTGGAACAGAAAATAGGCCAACCTGTCAAAGATCACGTTACAGCCGCTTTCGTCATCATATGATGCATTGTTTAGAAATCTTTGAGGCCTGACGAAGCTTTCGAAATGCTGCCCAGACCAACTATATTCTGTCGGCTTCCTCAACTAAGTTGTTCCTATCCAGCCGGCTGTATGGTTGGCCCAAGGTAGGTTGTATTCCTAAAGAACTTTAATGCAATGCCAAAATTTTCGTATGGTTGACTTTTGTATTACTCATGTTCATCTCAAAAGTTACTTCTACCGCGTAATAGGCTTTGTGCCATTTTTCTTTTCATTTTTCAAATAATTTAAGTTCAGACTTAGGTATGAATGGCAGATATACCTAATAGGCGAAAGGTATAAATACAGTTTATTGAATCAAACAACATATTGAGAAATTCATTTATTGTTTCGTATACTTAGTTACTTTATTAAAGACTTGTAGGTATATAAGTATTGCCTAACATTTTCTCGGTGCTTTGATGTACGTGCGATAGTAGAAATCTCCGAATAGGATGACCATGAATAGATTTTGCGGAATCAGGATGAATGCAGGCTGGCGCGGGAAGTCGCAGTTCTGCGCAACAGCTAAGATTATGAAATGCACTAGGAGAATCGTGAATTGAATCTGAAAAGAGAAGAAAGAAAACCAAATTCAACAGCGGAAGTTGATAAATAAAAAATCAAACTACTAATGCTCGCCCTCGTTGAATAAAACTAGGCACAAATTTTTACTTTTTTAGGATTAACATGTAATTGGAATTAGCTCCTACTGCATTTGCTAACATAGGACATAGTCTATTCTTGTACCAAATCTGTTCAGTCCTTCAGTCGTGCGAGATTGATCATCAATTATTTGTAGTTAAGAATATTACTTACTGGCTTAGCATCCGTAAACTCACACCGTGTACGGTACCCCGAGTGTAAAGAATTGGCGTTAGTATACGCTTACTAATGCTTTTGCGTTAACTATAAATTTGTATGGGAGAAATTAGTACCATGAGTATTCCGCTAGACTAGAGGCGCTGTGTAAAGAATTAACGTTAATAAACGCATACTGTGGCGTTTGAGTTAACTATAAATTTGTATGGGAGAAATTAGTACCATGGGTATTCAGCTAGAGGGGCTTTGTCAATTCGTATAGAGAAGTGTCGTAAACGCAAACGCATTAGTAAGCGTTTACTAACGTTAATTCTTTACACTCGGGGTACCTACTGCGCTGGCCCTAGGGTAGAGCCAGCTGGTCGCTCTAGGCGCCAGAGGGTGCTAAAATGCGTATCGTAAAAAAACAATTCGAACTAATACATTTTAATGGGGCCTTTAAGAAGCGCGGGGTTGGCGGGGCGGGGCGGTCTACGCTTTTACCAAAGGGCACCAAAAGACAATCTCGCTCTACCCTGATCAGGGCTAGGGCCGGCGCTGGTACTGTACTATAATAACTAATTCAGAATGAGATAATGGTAAACGCTACTGAAGTGTATGCCTTGTGTAGTTTACGAGCAACAATCCGTTTTGAAAATACTTACTATTTGGACTTGCGTAACATGTTTCTTCCACCAAAGTGACCGCTTGTAAGCTTCGTCCCAGACGCTCAGCAGATAATACATGTACATTATAATGTGAACCAACGAGTTAACGGTAACTAAGAATGTTACGTGTCCACCTAGAACAAAACAACTTGTATTTAAGTATTAGTACTTGTCTATTCTTTCCCTGTACCTACGCTTTCTGAATAGGAAATGTCTTTTCTGTCCGCTAGTAAGAGCAGTGGAACCTTCCATTTTGGGTACCTACTACAGACAGTAGGGTTATAATAATTATTTTTTCGGCAAACGGTGACTGTGGTAAGAGGTTTGTAAAGAACCTTCACATAGCCTAGAACTGGCTGGCATGGCTACGCCCTAGTATAGCCCTAGGATGGTAGGCAGCCAGAAGGGTAGGTACTACAAAATCCCCCATCACCGTGCTTATACTTAAATTCCATTATTATTAGTAAGTTAGTACCTAAGTACATCCTTACTGACTTAAAAGTTTGTTGTACTCCGTGGTTGTACTAATGATTGAGACTAGTGTGAGCTACTCAACCATTTATTAAAACTTACCCGGCACCCATTTCACGATGCCCCAAGCGACAGCTACCATTCCAAAATGATGATACACATGCAGGAATGTTATTTGATTTTGTTTTTTCCTTAAAACAAAAAAAACCTGAAATAATTAAAATGTAAGTGATGTGGTATTGCAGAATAACGAACCTTCCTACATGAACAATTCTAGGTCTCCCAAACACCCACAATGTTGTCAGTTTTTTTAAACCTATTCATTGGCGGTGCAAATCCGTAGCATTAAGAAGATTGTCTCTTAGGAAAAGTTTTGGCTACGTACATAAATCTACTTGCACTTGTCGGCAAAGTTAAGTAGGTTATGTATTTAATTCCACCACGTCAATCACTTTTTCCAAGCTGTAACAAAGTGCATATTTTGTTGCGCCTAATAGTGATTTCATAGCAAAATTGCACAATAAAAATGACTTAATACAGTTTACAGGTACTATTGAATATTCTGTGTTACAGGTACCCTAAAGGAGTTAGTTTTATCCCACCAAAAACATTCTGTAAAAAACTAGCCAACTCTCGATGGAGCTGCTTGTTTATCTCTAAAAAGTAATGAAATCTAGACAAAGTCGTGCCAAGTCTAAGGTTCCTTACTGCGATTTCTTTATTATTATAGTTAATGTTGTGTGACTTGATTATTAGGTACCTACTGAGTATTACAGCGCAATTTTATAAATTTTTGGGGGAAAAGAACACCTGAATTTAGTCTAAAATCCGTAGCTTTATTGGTAAGGCAATTCGTAGATCTACGTATACCTAAATTCTAGCAACGCGGAACCTCTGTGTATAGAATTGACGTTAATTAACACTTACTAATGTTTAGTACCATGAGTATTACGCTAGAGGCGCTGTGCCAATTCCTATAGAGAAGTGTCGAAAACGCAAACGCATTAGTAAGCGTTTACTAACGTAAATTTTTTATACTCGGTGTACTGTTGGTTCGCTATAGGAACCACAAAATGTCAAAATATATTGATATTCTAGCTATTATTAATTAACAAACTTGCCGTATCGAGCAGGTCGATAAGTTTGATGATGAAGTATCCGTAACAGACCCTCCACGCGTAGGTGACACTCGTAGGTTCATCATCAACACGCTGGCAAATGAACGAGTAGTGATTGAACCACCCCAGGACTAAACTCTGGTGAATAAAAACTGTTAATTACTACATTTATCATTAGATTTAATATTAGGTTCATTGCAAACAACCAAATCTTCAAACAAATCATGAAATAGAAATTGAAATGAAATGAAATAATTTATTCATTCAAATAGGCCTTCACAGGCACTTATGAATAGTCAAACTCTAATACTCTAATGCACTAATGCACGGTTCGGAAGGTTGATTTTGCTGAGAAGAGCCGGCAATAAACATAGCAATTACTCTTTTCAAAAACAAACTTAAATTTATTACATCAGATGTTTCCTGCGAGAGCGAGCGCTACAGCCACGTATTTTACTCATTTAAATATTCTTTAATATTGTAGTAAGCCTTCTGTACTAAAGCGGCCTTTATACGTTCCTTAAACTTTAGTAACGGTAAATTTAAAATTTCATTAGGAATCTTATCATAAAATTGTACACTCAGTCCTATAAATGAACTTTGCACTTTTTGGAGTCTATAAGAAGAGGTCAAAAGTTTATGCTTATTTCTAGTATTAAAAGAGTGCACGTCACTTTTTTTTACAAAAAGATTAATATTCTGATGTACAAATAATATGTTTGCATAAATATACTGCGATGCTACTGTAAGGATACCTATATTTTTAAACTTATCTCTGAGGGAAGCTCGAGAACTCATATTATAAATAGCTCGCACTGCTTTTTTTTGCAAACTAAAAATGGTTTCTATATCAGCAGCTTTACCCCAAAGTAAAATGCCATAGGACATAACACTATGAAAATAACTAAAATAACTGTGTCTACGTCTGTTAGCTGTCTAATTTTTCTAACTGCATAAGCAGCTGAACTGAGCTTTCCCGAAAGACATGATATTTGGTTGCCCCATTGAAGTTTCGAGTCTAAAGTAATCCCGAAGAACACTGATGATTCAACAAGACCTAAAGGTTCATTATTTATCATTAAATTACAGCCTACTTTTTTAACATTTGGTAGCGCAAATTTAATACATTTAGTTTTCTTAGCATTTAAAACTAGATTATTTACAGTAAACCAATTTAATACCCGAGATAATGCACCGTTTACATCATCAAAATTAGATTTCAGTCTATCAACACTAAAACTCAGTGAGGTATCGTCAGCAAACAGTACAATTCCACAGGTATTTTTGACATAAAAAGGAAGAACATTAATATAAATTAAAAATAGAAAAGGACCTAAAATAGAGCCCTGCTGCACCCCCATATGCACAGGAGAACCAGATGATTTAATACGATTGACATCAACACTTTGAATTCTTTCCCCGAGATACGACTTCATCAAATCAAGTGCTGCACCCCTAACCCCATAATAATTTAGTTTACGTATGAGTGTCTGGTGATCAACACACTCAAAGGCTTTAGATAGATCACAGAAGACTCCAATAACATTCTGTGATTTCTCCCAAGCGTTAAAAATATTTCTTAAAAGTGCTACCCCGGCATCAACAGTTGAACGACCCTTTGTAAACCCATACTGCTCACTATGTAATTAAAGTGAGCGAGTAATTGCGTTAAAATAATCTTTTCAAATACTTTACTCAAGGCTGGCAAAATGGAAACTGGCATATAATTAGTAGGATCACTGGGATCTCCCGCCTTGAACAAAGGTATAACTTTGCTATATTTCATTAAATCTGGAAATTGGCCAAAATCTACGCATTTATTAAATACTAAAGCTAAATGGGGAGCAATGTCATCAATGATACCCTGCAAAACAGTCACGGATATATCCCATAAGTCCCCGGTGCGTTTAAGTTTCAGGGTTTTAATTGTTTTGACTATGTCGTAAGGTGTAATGTGCCTAAACTTAAATAATTCACAGCACTCAGACACATTGGAATTTAATAACAACTCAGCATCTATCGGTGACGAATTCAAATAGCTAGTTGTATCTACCGGTATATTAGTAAAAAATAAATTAAGAGCATGTGCGATTTGACTATCGTCATATATAATGTTATTATTAATATTTAACTCTAATATTACTGTTCTGGTATTTTCCCCTTTCAGAGTTGATAATGTTCCAAGTAGTTTTGACTTTATTGTTTGACTGACTAATTTTATTTTTTAAATATATGGACTTAGCAGAAGCACAGGCTTTCTTAAAAAATTTGGAATACTTTTTAACATACTCAAGAAAATCGATATTTTGATTGAATCTTTTCATGCCATACAGCTCATACAACTTAGCTCTACCTCTGTAAATACTCGATGTTGCCCAGTCGTTAAACTTAATTTTATTATTTACACTAAAGGTCTTAGGTTTAAATGCCTTATCAAATTCTGTCTTTATAAATTTAAAGAGATCACTATAAAGACTATCCGGTTCGTCCTGTGCCATGTGAACAGAGTCAATATTGTTACTAACACTTTCTTTAAAACGGACCATACGATTAAATGTTATGGGCCTAGAAGTTATCTTATGCGGTTTAACATTTGTTTCATTAAAAAGTACTACTTTCTGACCATAATGATCCGAAGTCAACTGAGTGACAATAGATTTTTCGAGTAAAGTAAATTGTTCTTAAGTTCTCGTATTCATCATCATAATAAACCTATGGACGTCCGTCCTGTCGTCTGCTGGATATAGGCCTTTCCCAATAGTTGTCACATCTTTCGGTCCTTCACTTTCCGCATCAACCTAGCGGCTGGACAATGTCTCGTATTCATAAACGCATTTAATCATCATCATCATCAGTCTATAATGTCCCACTGCTGAGCACAGGCCTCCTTTCACAAATGAGGGTGAAAGGGAATGGGCAATACTCCACCACGCGTGCCCACTGCGGATCGGTGGAGGTAGGCTAGTGGTCAACTTACTGTTGGAATTTTTCAAGCCGCCTAGGAGGCATCCAACTAGCTTAACGACTATCACAATTAAGTGATAACCAGGACCAACGGCTTTACGTGCCTTCCGAAGCACGGAAACGCTCGATTTAAAATACCACTAGGCGGTCACCCATCCAGGTACCGACCATGACGGTGGTAGCTTAACTTTGCCGATCGATTAAGGACGGCTAATCATGCTACACCACGAGCGCTTCATAGACGGATTTAAGTAATAGATGTGTCTATTTTCATCTTGAGCTTTATACGTCTTGATAAATCGGGGAAGACAAACAGTCATCATTATAGTTAGTGAACAAATATCCTAGTTCCATTATAATTATTGTACTTTTATTTCACTTACTTGGTAAACCACATAGCTGCAACCTAGTATCTGCACAGCATTGTACACTGCAATGACTGCTCGCAATTCGAAGGCAGGCCGTTTGGTCATGTAACTGGGGAGCCATTGTGTCACTGTCAATAAGTAAAACAACAGAATGGCCAAACCTGGCCAAGGCGTCCTCATGAGAAACCAGTCTTGGGTCCTAGGATCTAGAAAATCGGGAAGTACTTTTTAAGCTTTCGCGAACTAAATTCATTGTAATATTAATGTATCGAAAATTTAATTTTGACTAACCTCGACGTTTCGATCAAGTTGCATTGATCGTGGGCACGAGTGAACTCACTATAATCTGTGCGCGAATAGACCCGATACATTAATATTACAAAAAATCGGGAAGGTTAGGTATTGGTCTAAGTCTGAGAACTTTATCACTAATGAATGAGTAATAATGAATGAGTAAGTTTTTGTGTAAATTATATAGGGTTACAATGGGTTCACTTTGCTTACCAGATATTTCATCATTCAAATAATAATATAATTTCAAAGATCCTTTTATAATAACGGACATAACTAATTGACGGTGCACAAGTATAAATGTAATGCCCTTACGCCGCGAAGCACCAAACTGTCCTGTCATGTAGGTACCTAATGTAGGAACATGTTTTGCATGTGCATTTATGAATAAGAATGAATATAGGTTTAGTGTTACATTAGTACTTAGGGGTTCGCTGTTTCATTGGAATCAAAATTTGTAAATTATACCCAGTCAGGTACGTAATTACTAGATGTTAAAACTCACTTCACAACACAGTCTAAAAAGGTATGTACGTCAATATTTTTTAGCACTTATTCGGCAAACAAGCATACGGCTTACTAATGCGTTTACGTTAACTATAAATTTGTATAATATATGGGAGAAATTAGTAGGTACCATGAGTATTCCGGTAGAGGCGCTGTGCCATTTCCTATAGAGAAGTGTCGTAAACGCAAACGTATTAGATAAGCGTTTACTAACGTCAATTCTTTACACTCGGGGTACTAGTGGGTAGTTAAGCGGCTACCGTAGCCCTATGGACGCATGTGATGCCACGGGTGTTGCATCACGCAAGGCATCAATCAGCTCTGGCAACCTTCCTTCTCCAATGAGCTCTGGCAACCTTACTCACACGCAGGAACATATTGTTAAATGCTTCATAAGATATTAAGTATCTTCTCAGTGACCCTCATGTAGAAAATCTGGCGCCAAACACCTACCGGGTTTTTTCCACCATATTCACTTGAGAGCCACTTGCCTTCTAGACTTTGTAACTTTGTGTCGGCAACACATTGGCAATTCTCTATCGGTGACGGTAACCACTGGCCACACGGACCGCCGGCACTTGTCAGTCTGCTGACCGGGGCCGTCGAGAGAATGCGTTTTGTTTGACGCCTTTTTGATGGTGCTTGTACTAAACCTTCACGGGAAGGTTCAGTACAGTACTTTCTTAGGCATAGAACGTCCCATCGAAATGGGATTAGCAGTTTCTGTGATTAGACTATTATTTACAGGTGTCAGAAACGCAAATAAATAAATTATATGAGCTAGGTTACAGCCGGGCATTTCGATGTACAGGTACAGGCACACGACATAATATTACTCAGATACCTTTAGAATCGTAATTTAGGTAAGTACCCTAATGTTTTGGGTCGAAGGTTTCCATACAATGGAAAGAGTTACTTTGTATATTTAAATGTATTAAAATTAGTTTCCTAATATATAGAACACTAGCGACCCGCCCCGGCTTCGCACGGGTGCAATGTCATAACGTCACAGAGGATTTATGGTACTAATCTGTGATAACGTGGTGTCGCGGTCGGGCGAGCGATTTGCGCGCCCGCGCCCGCCTCGGCCCACCCGATTGCTAATTTTAAATCTGTGATATCTTTTAAAGTTTAAATGCCCGTCGTAAATAACTTATTTAATTAGATAAGGATTAATATTATATGGGTCAAAATAACTTCGAAAGTACCTATAACCCACAAAAAATAAATTACAGTTTAAAAAAACTAAAAAAACACGCTTTAAAAAGCCCTGCACTAAAAAGTGTTAAATAATTATAAAATTGAACCTAAATA
This sequence comes from Polyploca ridens, assembly GCA_951394255.1. Taxonomy (NCBI): domain Eukaryota; kingdom Metazoa; phylum Arthropoda; class Insecta; order Lepidoptera; family Drepanidae; genus Polyploca; species Polyploca ridens. The sequence goes on from OX596262.1 coordinate 8,489,161, forward strand.
TATTCTCTGTCTATCCCGTAAGGGCCTAAATGTAAGCAATTTTTGTAATTAAGTTCAATATTTGAATGAAAAGTGTGTGGCACTTTTCATTTTGTAATTTACGGTATTTCTTCATGATAATGATAATGCTTAGAAATTCTATTGGGTTACAAGGAAAAGCGCCCCACGCTTTTCATTCAAATAATGAACTTAATTACAAAAAATGCTTACATTTAGGCCCTTACGGGATAGACAGAGAATATATTTAGGTTCAATTTTATAATTATTTAACACTTTTTAGTGCAGGGCTTTTTAAAGCGTGTTTTTTTAGTTTTTTTAAACTGTAATTAATTTTTTATTTTTTAGTCAACATAAATTATTCATACCATTTTATTATGTTACTTATACCATATTTTCACCCAATATCACTTTCTTTCACATTTATAACAAGGATTTAGCTTCAGTGCCTACTCTTTGACTCAGAAAACCATATTTGGCCAAAATGCGCATATTACGATTCCAATACGCCCAAACACGGCTAGAATACGATGCTCCGCTATGGGGTTCCAGTGCCAACCCTCCGACTTCATCATCAGACCCTGAAAACTATACATGGTCAAAATTCATCTCACGACATTTCCAACAACCCCAAACACAGCTAGGATACGATGCTCCACTATGGGGTTCCAGTGCTTACCCTCCTACTCCATCATCAGACCCTGAAAACCATATATGGTCAAAGTTCATCTTACGAAAATTCCAACAAGCCCAAACACGCCTAGGAAACGTTGCTCCGTTATGGAGTTCCAGTGCCTACCTTCCGGATCCATCATCAGATCAGCTCGATGGTACCAAATTATTGTATTGTCATCGGTACTTGATAAGTGTGCAAAATTTGAGTTTAATCTGACGTCTGGAAGTCGATGAAAATTACGTTCGAAGATTCCTTTACATACATTCATACATACATACATACATACATACATACATACATACATACATACATACATACATACATACATACATACATACATACATACATACATACATACATACATACATACATACATACATACATACATACATACATACATACATACATACAGGTGAAGCTAATAAAAGCGTGTTAAAAAAATCTCAATCGCATAAAAATAATTACTGTGGGTTATCCATAGGATACAGACATAGGTATACCATCGTCGACTTTTTACCCGACTGACCCGGAAGGAGGGTTATGTTTAACGAGTTTATGTATGTATGTATGTCTATTTCTTTGTGCCGCTCTGCAGCCTAAACGGCTTGATGGATTTAAGCATATGAGGTGTCGTTAGATTCGTCTTGGCTGGGGGAGTGTCATAGGGTATATTATTTTTATATGGCGCTTAAGAATAAAAAAATTGGGGGGGTATTAAAAATAAAAGTTTCGTTATTATAACAATATGGGTATCAAATGAAAGCTTGTAAATAGACCATTCCATATATGTATATATTGTAATACTTGTATGCTACCATTTTGACGTAAACTGCAAAAAAACACGTTTAATGCAAGGGCAGTACTTAGGTACTGAGCCGTTACCATACGTAAATCACAGAGTTGCGATGGTTGTTAGCGTTCCTTTACCGTACCGCTCATTTACTTACTAATACTTGTACGTAGTATTTATATACTCTGAGCTAATACATACAACTCTTTCTGTATAAAACGAAAAAGTCTGAAATAAATTAAATTATTAAAAGAAACAAAAAACCCGACTGCGTAAAACATAAATTAACTGAAAAGAGAAAAACAAGCTCTTAAATCTATAGAATTTTGAATATAACTTGAATTTTATAAGGTAATTGCAGTCGGGGATAAACAAATATTACAAAAAAATACATACTTAGGTTATTGGTTGTCCCCGATTGCAATACCTTATAAAATTCAAGTTATATTCAAAATTCTATAGATTTAAGAGCTTGTTTTTCTCTTTTCAGTTAATTTATATTTTACGCAGTCGGGTTTTTTGTTTCTTATAATAATTTAATTTATTTGTAGATATTTTTAAGATACACAATTACACAATTCCATAGAAGGTACATCATTTTGATATATCTCGTAAAGTTTAGTCAGCGTTAGCAAAGAAAGCACAAAAAAAAATCGATGATTTTACGAAACATTGAATTTTTTTAAAGTTCTGTATATGTAACATGCATGTTTTATATATGTTACCGGCCAAACCCGATTTTAGGCTAAACTAGTTCAGCCTAGGCCAAACTAGTTCTTCCTATACATGATAGGATAAACCGGTATAGACTAGGCCAAACTGGTACATCCTAAGCCCGGTAGGAGAATCTAGTTTAGCCTAGGCTGAACTAGTTTATCCTACCACATTTCAGGATAAATTGTAAGTAAAATTATTAAAATTTCTAGTATTAAAAGAAACGAATTAATCATGATTCATTTATTCATTGAATTTGCCAAAGACAATTATACTTATTTTTGCAAGGTGTACTCTGATGGCACTCAGTTGCTGTTTGTTGTACAGAAAGATCGACAAATACCTAACATGCATATCTAAATAAACACTAGCAAACAGACTCCATAGAATAAAAAAAAAAGTAGATGGGTAAGAGAAAGAATACCTGTCTATTGTTGCCTGCCATTTGGTGCCAACTATGTAAAAGCCCTTATTATTTCTCTGAAGAATAACTCCGATTATGTTTCTGAGATGAGGTGATCTTCCTTTGTCTACTTCTGGAATCGGTATTCTCGCTCAATCATTGTCGACTACGAATTCAGACTAGGCCATACCAATTTATCCTGAAGTGTGGTAGGAAACTAGTTCAGCCTAGGCTAAACTAGATTCTCCTACCGGGCTTAGGATGTACCAGTTTGGCCTAGTCTATACCGGTTTATCCTATCGCGTATAGGAAGAACTAGTTGAGCCTAGAACAAACTAGTTTAGCCTAAAATCGGGTTTGGCCGGTAACATATATATTCTACTACAATATTTTTGGAAATAAATTATTATTATTAATGTATAAACCTTCCTTGAAAAAGTATCGAAACTGATAGTGAAAACCGCATCAAAATCCGTTAGCGGATAAACAGACAGATAGACAGACGTGGAAAACAACTTCATTTTATACTTTGTAGTCGTAGTCTGCGTATGTATACATGGTGCAATTAACAAACTAGCACTAACTGATCAGCCGGATTGTAATGGAAAGGATTTAAGGATAAAATTAAAGAATGAAAGTTATGTATCATTTGATCATAATTTATTCGTGACTGATTTAATTTTCTTTCTAAAATCCAGATAAAGGTGATACATAGGTTATTTTTAAATTGATATAAAAAATATAAGTAAGAGCAGATTAATAATGTGGGTGCAGATTAATGCAAGTTAATAATAATGTGTTATTTCTTGAAAGGGAATTCTGGATGTTTCTCGATACCCTCGAAGAAACTGAAATCACAGATCCGTCCATCTTCACCGCGATCCAGCGCAGCTAGTTCTTCCATCTCACTCTCGCTGAGCTCGAAATCCCACAAGGAGATGTTCTACGGTAAAAGTTATGAGGTAAGTACGTATAGAATTTGCTAGAGTCTAACTGCCAGTTTCTGAAAGCCAAATCAAAGTTAATCTATAATCAAAACTGTTGCCGTCTTTGTCATTTCAGACGACATTGACAGTGACAGGTATACTTTAAACAAGAGATTAACTTTGATTTGGCTTTCGGAAACTGGCGGTAAGTAAAGTAGATACTCTTACAGCTAAACCGGTAAAGGCTCTATGATTATTTTCTTACCAAACAAATGTTAAAATTAGCCACTATTTATCTAAATGTCTATCATTAGTGATGTTAGTCGTCAATACAGAATTTGTACTTTAGTACAATTATGTGAAAGGGGTTCGAACTTTTTTGTATGGGAGCTGGCATAGCCACCCGCCGCCATTTTGATTTTTTTTCAATGTGGCGGCGCACGGTGTAAGTGGTATATTTGGGTAGAGGACACTTATACAAACAAAAAATGTTAAGCAATATGGTGACCTAAAGTGTCACGTTTCCGAGATATTTGGAGGTAAAGATCGCCATATGAGAATAACGACAATCATTAAAAATGTACTTATTACGTGTTTATATGCATTAGATTGTATTCAAATAATAGTTCCCAGGTTGATTTAACTTTTTATTAGAATATAGCAAAACAAATAGCACGAAAAAACAAAATTCATTAATTGGTTACCTACTAAACCGCATCGCTATATTTGCAATGAAACACAATATTGTGAAGTTGCTCGGATCGTAGTGGTTAACTTGTTTTCCATGTCTCCGTTATTAAACAAAAATGACAATACTTGTCTTAAAATATAATGTTACCGAGATTTTGGAATATCGATGTATAAATAATATGAGAAGAATGACAATAGTTTAAAGTTGATTAAGTAAAATTTTTTGTTATTGTTTTTAAGCAATAAACTGTGGTCAACTAATTATTGCATCACGGTTTTAAAAATAAAATAATACACATAATAGAAACAAGCCATGACCTCAAACCTTTAAATAAAAGGATTTTTTTAAACTACTTAGGTAGCAAACAAACATATATACGGCACGCCTAAGCGGTAAGCGCTTACCGTAGCCTATGGACGCTTGCTACACCAGGGGTATCACTCGCGCGTTGCCGACCCTACAGAAATATCTTCACACCTTTTTTAAGGAACCCCACGCTCCGTTGCGAAAACTACGGCGGGAGCTCATTCCATAGTCTAAGCGTCCGTGGAAGAAAGCTCCTTTCAGACCGCATAGTTCGAAACTATTTTAGTCCCAATGTGAGGATGGACTCCCCGTCAATGGCGAGACTTGCGATGGTAGAAGGTAGCCGTGGGCATCAGGTTAAACAATTCTACAAAACACTGTCCGTTGTACAAGCGGTAGAACATAAGGAGGCAAAATCTCTCTTCAGATTGAGGGGCCCTAAGCCGCTTGTGAGCTGGGGACCGTCGAAAATTCTAATAGCACGTCGCTGAACCGAGTCTAAAGGCCCAAACTGGTATCCAGGAAAGAGCAGTACTCCATATAAGGCCGGACTTGAGACTTGTAAAGTTGCAGCCTTTGCGCGGATATTAAGTACTGCGTCGCTCTGTAGAGCACTTCCAGTTTTTTGGAAGCTAGCTTAACCTTGTCTTCTAGACGGCCTATTGACATCATTAGAAATGTCGATGCCGAGGATCCCGATGCTTTCACTGATGTTCGTGTTCTGGAATTGTGAAGTCACAGCAAATGGGGTTTTCTTAGCGGTGAACGACTTGAGTCTTAGTGGGGTTGAAATGGACTAGGTTTAGTCGACCGTAATCGGAGACACTAGTTAGTGTGCTCTCGATTTCAGAATATTTGCAATGAGCGTCCTCTGTACAATGAATGCCGTCAATAGACAGCATTTCATTGATATGCAGCAGGAACAGTGTTTGGGACAGTACAGACCCTTGCGGGACGCCAGCATTTATGTCTCTCAGCTCGTATGCATCTGCTGGACAAAAAATTGGCGACCCATTTACATAGTCCTTCGGGAAACCCCTATGCTGGTAACTTCGTTAGAAGACCCCAGTGCCAGATCCGATCGACCGCCTTCGCCACCTTGACTCTCGATGGCGAGTGACCACTCGGCTGGTGATCTTCTAGTGTATACATAGACACATCACATAGAGATACACTAGAAGGTCACCAGCCAAGGGACTATGGTGGAAGCCATATTGTCGGTCACTCAACAAATCGTGATCCTCTAGGTATCTCAAGAGCTGCGTGTTGATCACTCGCTCCATGAAATTGGAGAGAATGGGAGGTGATGGCAATAGGCCTGTAATTCATCGGGTCTGATCTATCGCCCTTTTTGGGCATTGTATGCACGTGAGCGGTCTTTGATGAAGACGAGACTTTCATTTAGGTAGAAGTTTTATTAGGTCGGGTCGGGCCGGCCGCGGGACCGGATTTTTTATTTATTTTCAACACACTCGCTCGTAAAATAACATTTATTGCACCGCTTTTAGTATCTTAATGCAGCTTAACATACGTGTAAATTAACTTATTACCCATTTGTGCTTTTTACTTTACATTACCGCACAGTTTTATGAAGGTATAATCTCGATTATGATTTAAGTTGTACCTCACTGCAAGTGATATGTGTAGACCAAGCATTCTTAATTTAAACGGGTAAAATGGTTTGACAGCTCACCGCTGTCAAAAAAAACCTTGCGTGCCATATTTGTAAACGTTCTCATTGTGGTGATTTGATTATTATCAAAAAATGTACTTAAAGAAATACATGTCTGTTTTTTTCCTCGCAAGTGTGTTGAAAAACGTCGTATGATATGCGTGTGCATTGATTATTACACTCTCGGCTCACTTATTGCTTTCGCCTACGGCTCACGCGCTTAATACGCCTCGAGTATTAATAACCAACTTTGCACACATGTATCATAATGTATATGTCATATTTTGGCGCCCAGGGAGCATTACTTAGCGATCTTTAGGTCCAATTAACTTGGTAACATGAGATTTTAGGACAAGTATTATCATTTTTGTTTGTATAATAATGACAAGATGGAAAACAAGTCACGATCCGAGCTACTTTGACAACATTGTGGTTCATAGCGAATATTACGATGCTGTTTAGTAGGTAAGTAATTAAAAATATTGTTTTTCGTGCTCCTAGTTTAACTCTCAACTAAAAAATTGATAAATCAACCTGGGAACTATTATTTGAATACAATCGAGTGCATATAAACACGTAATAAGTTAATTTTTAATGATTGTCGTAATTCTCATATGGCGATCTTTACCTCCAAATATCTCGGAAACGTGACACTTTAGGCCACCATATTGATTAACATTTTTTGTTTATATAAGTGTCCTCTACCCATATATACCAGTTTCATCGTGCGCCGCGACATTGAAAAAAAACTAAAATGGCGGCGGCTAGCTATGCCACAAAGGTTCTAACCCCTTTCGTGTATCATTATGATAAAATAGGTACCTGTTTGATGCGGGCAGGGTCCGTGCTCTTAGGTATGGCAGCAAGTCCACGCTGAATAGTCTGTCGAAGTAAAACTTGCGCGGGAGTGCGCCCGTGTTTTTCAGCAATATTTTGCACCACTGGCAAGCGGAGGAGATCGGGATACTCACGACTAAAGTAAAAAAAGTTTTTCAACATTTAGCTACTTTGTACATTTGTTTAATGTTTAATTAGAGAACATAGTCACACACGACACATTATGCTTATTAACATAAAGTCCAACAATATACAGGATGTCCTAAGAAGTAATAGTGTCATTCGGAAGTACAGAGGTAGAGTAGAGAACTCTAAGAGCTATCAGAATCACACCCATGTAAATGTACCCATTTTTCATAGTTTTCCAGTTATAACTATTTTTCACGTTTCTCTCGGACTTATTACATTTTTGATCATAGTGAATGTAAATAGTTGAGAACATGTGTGTGATTCGGGTAACTCTATGTGCTCTATCTCTGGACTCCCGATTGACATACCCGTATTATATAATATAAGAGTTTTTACTAATACTAAGTATTATAGCCGACCCTATATATGTATGAGTATTGACCACCTTTATTTGATACGTAGATACCTACTTATTTATTCAAATACTCTCGAGTTAAGTATCCCTTAATTGAAGACCAATGAATATTAAGTTTACTCTTACCCCGTTTTGGCAGACAAAGCATCAGCGAGTGCTTTCGATCCAAGTGGCGAGTACGCTACTATCGGTATGCCAAGTTTTTTCGCCGCTGTAACGAGAGGCACTTGTTGGCAAAGGGCATGTATTTCTATCTGCAGACATGCTGGCTTCTCTACTTCACTCAATCGCAACAATTGCTCCTCATTTAGATTCGACACTCCTACGTGGCGAACGCGACCTGATTCTTTTAATTTTAATAGTGCCTGAAACATATAAGGTTTTATCGAAAACATTGTCTTATATTATATAATAAATATTCTAGGATAAATTAGATGATTATACTTAATCTAAATACTCAAAGGTTATATTATAATGAACCTATACTCTAAGTACCTACTGAACGTGCGCTCACATATTTTACATCTTTTTCACATAAATCTCCCCTGGTCCACATATTTTGTTCAGTGCTGGTTTGATAATGTTGATTGGTCGATTCGATGACACATTTGTTATTGTTAGAGGTTTTTCGACCCCAATAAAACTTTTACTGTTTTGTGTCGTAGAAACTGTGCTTTCTGTTGATGTTTCGCTAAACTTCTGCGGCATGTGAAGAACAATAACATGTTTTCTATGTCTTACTGGCGTTTTATATGTTGTGGATTTCTTTTTTCTAGCTAAAGTGTTCATCATATTTTGAATCAGACTAGGTTGTTTGACGTTTTTTTGGACGTGTCGAAGCCATTTCAGACTTGAAATACTTTCCATGGATGAAAGATGAGATACAGATCTTGTTAATAAATGGGATACGATTTCCAGGCTTTGGTTTGATCTCAAGCTGTACTGGCAACCGAAGTCGCTGGATTGAATTGGATTTGCTTCATGTATTCTTAATGCACAAGCAGTAATTTGTGAAGGTTGTATTGTTTTCGAGAAACGTTCTCTTTTTCCTTCAAAATATGCAGTTTTAGCTCCTTTTTTTGGCTTGTGCCCTACGCAACAGAAACTGAATATGTTTGATAGTATCTTACTTCTTTTACTTCCTTTTTCATGCCAAGGAATTTCTTTCAATGGAGCGGCGTATAATAGCCCAATCGTACGCTTAGCTGAGGAAGTCCATGACGTATTCAAATTGTGACTCATAATTCGGATGAATAAAATATAGTAATTTTAATATTTTTAAATTATTTCTCCATCGTCGGCACATAAATATGATTAAAGGTGTATTACGCTTCGAATATATTAAGTGCAAAGTTCAGAAAAATCAATTACCTTTTCATATATTGTGTTGGTATTTTATGCGTTTAACTTTTGTGATTTGGCTCGGTTCTTCGCGTAAATTAGTCTGCACGCCTGTCACGGCCGTCGTGGAGGTGGTGGATTACACTTTTTTTAAATACGTTAACTACATTTTCATCTCCAGAACTACTACATCATCCACAATAAAACAAATCTTTATCCATTCTATCGTTAGGGCAATATCGACAGAGATTACATTAGCTTGTCTTTCGCATCGTCTGGAATCGGAACTAACTTTAGTTTTTCAGTAATTGGCACAAAAGCTACTTTGCTATTTATTTGTTTTGGTTTACGCCTTTTATAATTATTCCACCTTTTAATCAATTAGCCTAACTGAAGTATGTTATATTGTTTAGAAATATAATTTGTAATTACAATAATTTTTCAGGTAACATGTTGTCACTTTCAGCTTGACAGGTTCTTTCATATATTTCATGTAATCCTTTTTTATCTTCTTCGAGGAAGAAGGTGACAGACATTTTTGGAATTTAAAAAGGTTAGTGCAAACTATTTTTGTTTACTTCTAAATATGATTCGTTTACTATAAACTGTTTATTTAGATTAGTTCTGTAGGTATGATGGCTATTATATAACTCCTTTATAAATAATATACATATTATAGCAAGGATTCATCTCTCCTCATCATGCATTAAATAATTTTCATCGGTTCTAGTAAGCACATGAAATTTTTATAGGTATTGTGAAGAATAACTTTCGCAACATTAGCATAAAGCTTGGGAGTTTTCTTAGTTTTTAATCTTCTCTGCAGATGTATTATGCTCATAAGAGAAGGATCGATATCCAAGGCAGGTAAAGCAAAATTTGAGACCTTTGTTAAGTTAACGCTTTCATAGGAATCGGCAGCACTCTGATGCCGGGGGTGTTCTGCGTCGTCACCGCCCCCGGTGCAACAAGGACATAGTAGTCTTGGTAGGGAAAATTTACACCATACCGACAATTTTCTGGTCTTCGGATGTCTGTAAACTTGTTTATATATTGTCTTGGCTAAAACCAGAGATGTCACCGAAGTCCCTATCGTTTGCGTTGGGACTGGTGTGGGTTCAGGTTCGTTTATGAATTTATTAACCGGTTCAAAATGATTATTGCTATAACCATAAACTGGTGATTCGATGATATTATTATGCTGCTCAATGTCATTTTCTGCGACTTGCCGCCTTGCCACGGGTGATTTATATACTTTTGACCAAAATAACTGATTATAACAAATTTTGTTCCTTGTATTATTACTCGAGGTTGGTGCTCCTAATGATTTTTTTATATGTTTGTTCTTTTTCAATTTAGGTTCTTTTGATTCGGACAGTTTATAGCTACAGTCTTTATAAACTTCATCATTTCGATACATCGCATTAGAGTTTATTTCTTTAATATTCACATGCTGGTCTCTTTTCGTGTAATCAGCGTAAGTTTCAGTGTAGGATACACCCATAGTGTTATTTATTTTATAGCGAAAAAAATATTTTTTTGGGTCACAGACAAAAGAATTTAGAACAGTGACAAATATACTTAAATTAGGTAGGTAGCTGTAATTTTCATGATTTAAAATCACATTTTAATTAATAAATTAACATTTTGACATTGTCATTCAATGACATTATTACAATATCAACATAACGTGGATCAACGTCAAAATTTTTCTCTATTCAACCTTTCAACAATTTGAACCTTCATAGTTATTTTGTAGCTTCATGGAGGCAAGGAGGTTCATTCATACTCAGAAGTATTTCTTGAGGTTTGGTGCGGTGTTTTACATGTATGCAGCATAAAACTCGTTGATCTTAGGTATTTTGGGTTCAACGTTCTAAGTTTAACTAAGGGCCAATGTGAAATGACTGTTCTTTTCAGCTATTTGTATATCTGATGGTTACTTTGCTGAGGGACGAAATTCTTCCTTTCCTATTCTACTTACCTAATTATAAATCTGAAAGTGGACATACCTTCCACAAGGCGACGAGATCGGTAGTCATGTCGGCTCTGATCGTGCCATCAGGGTTCTTAGGGTGTAGGTCTCCAGGTACGTGCTCAAAGGCGAACGGTGTATGCAGCAGGTACAAGTCAATATAGTCCAGTCCGAGGTCTTGGAATGAAGCTTCGAAATACTCTTTCAGACTTTCGGGTCGGTTACCTGATATATGAAACGGAAAATTATATTGAGGTCCTAAGTCGTACGTAGTATACGTAGGTATATGTGTTTTATTTAAGCACTGTTTATTATGTATCTATATCGAGTAATAATGCCCTTTATGTTTTTGAGAGATTATGTTTATTTCAATGCTAACTACCTATATGGTAGTTACTCGTGTACAAATGATTACCTCCCGGCGGTAGTTTGGTAACAATGAAGAGCTCCTTCCTCTTGAGAGCATCGCCGGCGACCCAGCGGCGGAGAGCGCGTCCCAAGGCGGCCTCGTTCTCGTAAGCACGAGCCGTGTCAAAGTGCCGGTATCCTGCTTCCAGTGCAGCATCCACTGCCTTCTCCAATACTTCATCGGATGACTAGAATTTTCCCAATATCACAGTCAATATGTAATACTATTTACGATTTTAGCATGATACAGTAATATTCCTCGCTGTTTTTTAAACTGTAGTAGATAACCTAGTAATTGTGATAAAACTTTAGCCTTCCATTACAAAAAAGCCTAGAGTCAAAGCAGTAGCGATCTGCGGAAGTGATTGGCGACCACTCGATGTCATTGACGAAATATAAAATATTTCATGTTCGAATCGACTCCGTGAAGCGGGTATTGTACCTATTTAATGTATTTACAATATTTTAATGTTTGGTAGGTATAATTTGATGCAGAAAATTAAGTACAACAATTTTAAATACTTAACTGCATGCAATCTAAGTTCCTAATCTCGTCATACGTCAAAGCACGCAGACTGAGTTTTCCGGTTGCGTGCTGTGAGTTTTGAAAATGTAGGTTGTTCTTATTCCTACCCTACGTTTTTTTGTGGGAAGAGGAATGTTGCTATAATAATTAAAAATGATACCGCATCCTTTATCATGTATAGCTCCTCATACTATGAGAAACCTGCTGAAATAACAACTTGACAAGAAATTGTATTCTTCTTTCAGTTTTGTAATTAAAATATACCTAATCAATTAATATTTGAGAATTTATTGATTATACTTATGTATACGTCCATGTTAAGGATTAGGTATATTTCGAGTTCTTTCTCAAAACGTATTGTGGGCTCAGAGGTTTTCTGAGTATTTCCATTTGCGCACCGATTTTTTGAGCACCGATCCTATTCCCTTTTCAGCACCGATGCATATTTTGGATCGGTGCTCAAATGGGAACAAAAATTAAATTCGAAATCATTCCCTTTTGAGCACAGCGAAAGTAAAAATATTATCGTTAGAGGACCCATTTTTAGAGCATCAAAACTATTCCGCTTTGAGCACTGATCAATATGTTCGGTTAGTTTTCAATTGCTGAACAAAATATACTTTTTATAATAAAACTGTGATTTTTTATCGATACGTTTTATTAAACACGAAACCGTCGGTGCTTCAAAGTGAATGATTTCGAATATAATTTTCGGTGGATCGGTGCTCAAAAAATCGGTGCGCATATGGGAATGCTTCGGTTTTCTCGTTGCTATAAACAACAAAGTGTTATAAAAAAACATAATATTTATGGTAGAAAACAAGAAACTTGTAGTAAATCTTCCTTCCTTCTTCTTCTATCATGGATTTTGAAACAAACTGTCATTCTCTAATATCAACGAAAACTCAGGCACTGCCAAAACAACTTTAGTATTAACATAAAATAATGATGCATATCTTCAAAAAATTTTTTGGTTATCCGCGTGAAGATTGTAAATTAAGATTTTGATACGCAAAATGGAGATTATCCTTTCCGGCCGCGGGTTACAAGGTTACTAAAACATGGGAATAACAATGTGATGTCTAAAAAGCCTTCTGTGGTATGCTGTGATGGTGGTCAGGTAGTCATCGAGGACTGGTCGTACGAAGCAAGCTGTTGCCGAGCGTCCACCTCCAGGGGCCTGTCACACTCGAGCGGCGACTGCGACGACATCGATGTCTACTCTTGTTGCAGCGATGAGTGTTCCTGCGATTCTGACCACTCACCCGTCCCCAATTACACTCCAAGACCTTGCTCCATTGCAGACTCGTCGACATTAATCCACAAATCGAAATGGAGTATATTGAAAAAATACTTCAAATGGAGAGTGAGAAAAAGACAAGTAAAGAAAAACAAAAACAACAAATTATCCGAAGAAAATAACAAACAAGGATATAACCAAATCAAAGGTGCAAAAGAAAGTCCTTTGCCTTAGTCAAATTAATGTAATCTTTCAGTATTAATTAATTAAATCTTTTTTGCAGTTGTATGTAGGTTTTTTAAATGCCTCTTGACTTGTGATTAGTTGACCCATAATTAGTCATGCATGACGCATGTATAGGTAATTTGCTTATTTCTCACGAGTAAAATGAATTCTAATGGCATTCAACAGTAAATAATATAGGTAGGTACCTAATGAATAAAAAATAAAAAGTTGTTCCCTAAAGAGGAATGAAATACTTTACAAAAATAGATCGATTCCAAACGAATACTACTTAAAATAGTCTGAGCATGTAACGTTTGAAATGGTATGTACCTAAGTACCTATTATATAATATGTAGGTATACTACGTAGATTTGCATAGGGCATCGTGCGTATATAGTACAACTGCCAATTTACCCCCTTACTCATAAAACGTTATTTAACTAATAAGCTGATTAAAGTGGTCATCTAAATAACGTCAAATTGTTTGACAACGACAGCAAGGTGACGTTATTGATTTGACCATTTAATCAGATTTAGTTAAATAGCGTTTATGAGTGAGGCCGTTAATGTTTATGAAATGAGCAATCCTGTAAATAAGTAGTAGTTAGACTTAGATCTTAACACTAAACTACTAACACTAAACATTTGGCATTAGGTACTTACTTACCAATAAAAACATAACGACTCACCTGCCAAGTGCCGAAACCAATTCGCGGCATCCGGTCGCCACCATTCAAAACGTAATATTCTGGTAAAGACATATTTTTTGATGAAACTTATTTATTTATATTAAGCTTTATTTTACTATCCAAGATCGGTTGTTATTATAGATTGAATCAATTGAGATGTTGTTTCGAAGTTGTGTCGAATGTTGAACGAATCAAAACACAATGACTGTCTGCGGAAGCCTCTCGCACGCACAGCACTGCAGATTGTAGCACCAAGTAGCCTTGGTGTATTCGAGTACCGGTTTGCCTGTGACTGCAGTCGGTACAAATAACTGTAACTTTGATGATTGTATAGCGCTATAGTGTTCGCACTGTATCTCATTTTACCTCATTCAGCATTTACCCTCGTTGCATTGTATTAGAAAAACAAGAAAACGTGCGCTTTTCTCGTATGGACCTCCATCGTACAGCTGCGCGTGCTCATCATTTTCTTATGGCTATCATAATATTGAAGTGTGCACGGTTTAATACGTATTATTTATTGTCGCCAAATAAAATTAAGCTGTCGAAATAATTTGTTTTTTCTGGCTCAACAAATGCAATGATTGGCTAATCTAATTTTCTCCCTTTTTTTAAAATCAAAAAATAGCTATTTAGCGACATATCATTTATATAGTATAGTAGTAGTTTTTTCATCCATAAAAGGATAGGAAAGGTTTCTTTTCAACCATACAGCCTTTTCATTTGTGTAATTTTATTTATAATTAATTTTTAATCCTCAGCCTAAACACAAAATTTGAAGATCCTACATCGAAACTGACGGACTTTCATACAAACTTTCATCCCCTATTTTACCCCCTTAGGGGTGGAATTTCGGAAAATCCTTTCTTAGTGGATACCTACTCTTTACAAAGAATATACTCTCCAAATTTCATGTCTCTAGGACCAGCGGTTTAGGCTGTGCGTTGATATATCAGTCAATCTGAGTACCAGCTTGGGCCTTTAGACTCGGTTCAGCGACGTGCCATCAGAATTGTTGACGATCCCGAGCTCACAAGCGGTTTAGAGCCACTCAGTCTGAGGAGAGACTTTGCCTCGTTATGTGTGTTCTACCGCTTGTACAACGGAGAGTGTTCTAAGGAATTATTCGACATGATGCCCACGGCTACCTTTCACCATCGCAACTCTCGCCATCGACAGGGAGTCCATCCACACACATTGAAACCAGAATTGTTTCGAACTGTGCGGGCTAAAAGGAGTTTTCTTCCGCGGACGCTCGGACTGTGGAATGAGCTCCCTGCCGTGGTTTTCCCAATGGAGTACAGCATGGGGTTATTCAAAAAGGGTGTGAAGAGGTTTCTTCAGGGTCGGCAACGCGCGAGTGATACCCCTGGTGTTGCAAGCGTCCATAGGCTACGGTAACTGCTTACCATCAGGCAGGCCGTATGCTTGTTTGCCACCTAAGTGGTATAAAAAAAAACAAAAAAAAAAATACAGTCAGTCAGTCAGTCAGTCAGGACTTTGAATTTTATATATATAGATATCACTTTCATATAGTCTGCAGATTAACTTTCACATAGTGACCGTCCAACCAAAGTCATGTTTTAGTAAAATGGTGGTAATTGTACTAAAGCTTTTCACGGACTTTTTGAGACAACTTGTTATGTCACGATACACATAATTCATTTCATTTCACTTCATTTATATATCAACGAGACTGACACAGAATTCTTATAGCACATACTGTGCGGGCGGCCAATATCAATTCCAGAGTCGGGACCTTCCTTATTGAAGCCTGCGCTGGTCCCTCCGTCCAGTAGTGGCGGCGTAAGACCTACATTTTATGTGGGCAAGATTCATTTTGCGGGGCCCTCTGTCAGCGCAAGAAGACGGATTGTATAAAATGAAAAAAAAAAATTAACACTTGACATTAAATTTTTCGGTGGTTTTATTTAGAGAGTTAATTTAATTTGCGGGTTTAAACGTCGACGTGCAAGTTGAACTATGTACCCAATTAGTTAAGCTATGATTTAGGTAGGACACCTGTGATTTGATGTAAATCTTTCATGGACATGGGTACTAGGTATTAGGCAAGATTATCTAAGTATGTTACAAAGTAAGAACCGCACAAAACTTGAGATAAATATGGTATACGTAGATAAGTCTTATTCTTGAGCGAATCTTGTTCATAATTGTTGTCCATTATCTATTTCAATGCTACATCATTTTGTCAACAGCATTTTGAATATTGTGCAAATTGTCTTTAGGAAACATCTGCGGTAACGTGAACATTATCGATGCGGTCGATCTTTGAAGAGTGTCCATTGTCGGACATACAGTTTATTTGTTTGTTACAAGTGGATGTAATCGCAAGGCTTTGTGTACAATTTCTCTATTGTGTCGTTGCTATTTATGTTGTTTAGCAATAAAATAATGTGGTGCTAGAGTATTTTTACATGTAATTATCAGAGTGTCCCCTGCCTGACTTATTTTACGCATCGTAGCGGTGTCGTAGCCGCTACGATATTCTATGATCTTATTACTACCTTTATTTAATTTAGTAGCTTCTTTTTTATCGACCTTTACTATAGGTATTACTTTCTTTTCAATCAAAAATAGATTTCGCTTCATTCATTTGCTGATGATACCTCACTGATTTTTAGTGTTGATAGACTGAAATCTAATTTTGACGATGTAAACGGTGCATTATCTCGGGTATTAAATTGGTTTACTGTAAATAATCTAGTTTTAAATGCAAAGAAAACTAAATGTATTAAATTTGCGCTTCCAAATGTTAAAAAAGTAGGCTGTAATTTAATGATAAATAATGAACCTTTAGGTCTTGTTGAATCATCAGTATTCTTAGGGATTACTTTAGACTCGAAACTTCAATGGGGCAGCCAAATAGCATGTCTTTCGGGAAAGCTCAGTTCAGCTGCTTATGCAGTTAGAAAAATTAGACAGCTAACAGACGTAGACACAGCTCGATTAGTTTATTTTAGTTATTTTCATAGTGTTATGTCCTATGGCATTTTACTTTGGGGTAAAGCTGCTGATATAGAAACCATTTTTATTTTGCAAAAAAAAGCAGTGCGAGCTATTTATAATATGAGTTCTCGAGCTTCCCTCAGAGATAAGTTTAAAAATATAGGTATCCTTACAGTAGCATCGCAGTATATTTATGCAAACATATTATTTGTACATCAGAATATTAATCTTTTTGTAAAAAAAAGTGACGTGCACTCTTTTAATACTAGAAATAAGCATAAACTTTTGACCTCTTCTTATAGACTCCAAAAAGTGCAAGGTTCATTTTTAGGACTGAGTGTACAATTTTATAATAAGATCCCTAATGAAATTTTAAATTTACCGTCACTAAAGTTTAAGAAACGTATAAAGGCCGCTTTAGTACAGAAGGCTTACTACAATATTAAAGAATATTTAAATGATAAAAATGCGTGGTTGTAGCGCTCGCTCTCGCAGGAAACATCTGATGTAATAAATTTAAGTTTGTTTTTGAAAAGAGTAATTGCTGAGTTTATTGCCGGCTCTTCTCAGCAAAATCAACCTTCCGAACCGTGCATTAGTGCATTAGAGTATTAGAGTTTGACTATTCATAAGTGCCTGTGAAGGCCTATTTGAATGAATAAATTATTTCATTTCATTTCATTTCATTTCATTTCATTTCATAACGAAATAAAAACAACTGTTTCATATTTACTTATTTTTACTTTTAATATCATAATACTATTTTAATTGAAATTTAATATATCATACCGCATAGTATCACATTACAGCGATTTATCCAGAACAAAATTAATACAATATGAGTTACAAATTAATTTTCTCACATACCCTTAAAGTAATAGACATTCTTTTGTGAGCAAACAGTATCAATTTCCCATTCAATTTACAAAACGTATGAATGAACTAACGTCACAACACTTCTGGGTTCATTGGTGCGTGCTCCCCATTATTGTGGGCGCTGATAACATCTACAGTTGGCTCATCATGGACTCATGGGTATGAACCGAGGGGTATAGTAAGGGGTGTAAGGCGGGACTTACGAGGATCCTCCCTCCATTGTGAACAAATCTTTTTAAGGGTAGAATATTTGAAATTTTGTTTCATTCATGTTGTGGTCAGTTAGTGTAAACATGGAGTCGTCTTCAGTGCAATCTAATGCTAAGTGTGGAAGTTCTGATTTTAGTATAGATCGGATATTGAGTGATGACTCGAGAAGCAGTCGCGAGGAGAGTGATGTGCCCAACTGGTTATGTTGCACGCGATATCGACCACCACGGCTGCCACGTTAGCATAATTTTAATTCATCTTTGTTACTACCCTTATATACGGATATTCTATGGCTCTATATAAGTTGCAAACTTGATATAAGATGGTCATGGACGTGATTAGAGATGAAACCTTTCAATAAATTTAGCCGAGCTCTATTAATTCTATTATTTTCTCTCTCTAGTATTATCCGTGGTATTATCTATCCTAAATATTTGTTTTCAATCTTTCTATTCTAAAGCAAATAAAGTTAAAGTTAGTTTTTAACCGACTTCAAAAAAAGGAGGAGGTTCTCAATTCGAATGTGTTTTTTTTTTTTTTTTTTTTTTTTTTTTTTTTTTATGTTTGTTACCTCATAACTCCGTCATTTATTAACCGATTTGGAAAATTCTTTTTTTATTTGAAAGGGTATGCTTCCCGTTTGGTCCCATTATCATCAGATCAGGATTTGATTACTTCTTAGTGTACTTTGAAGTCGGTTTAAGGTTTTTGTAAAACAGTCCAATTATATGTATATTAAAATATTTATCCCGTGGTTTATTAAATCCTTGGAATAAGTAACCTCTGGATTGAAATAGACTGTTTTCTAGATTTTTATGTACTAAGTAGGTATATGTAGTAACTACACGATTTCATCTATGTAGATACTCAGTATTTCCGACTAGTTTGTTTCTACTTTCAAACTCACCTCACGAGTCATCCAACGCACTTCAGGCTGAGTAGTTAGGTAACATTACCGTAGCAAATGAAATAGGAAGTCTGTCAACTCCTTGATTATCGATAGTTTTTGCCCGTTAGTTTGAATGTTTTTTGTGTGTGGTGTGCAGGGTCAATGAGCAGCGGATGCCGATCGCGGCGGTCGGGGCGGCACGCGCGGGTGCCGTTCACGGGCGCGCAGGCGGCGGCGCTGGAGGCTGCTTATGCACGTGCGCCTTACCTTGCGCCGCCTGCGCTAAGAGCACTCGCCGCAGCCTTGCAACTTCGCGATGATAGAGTCAGTACTCACTTTTTATTAATTTATTTAAGTAAGTAGATGTATGTAGTGGTTGACCGAGCTTAAGGTGGCCCTCTGTGGCCGGCGCAACTTCGACGCAAGCATAGTCTAAAAGCTTGTTGTTTCATCCAACGTAATGTTTGACTGCGAAAAAAGAGAGACAGCATCATAGCCGTCGATTATCAGTCGGTAAATTCCGCTGATCACTCGCGCCCGCTTCGCTAGGTCATCATTCATGATTTCGCATTCATAAAACTTGTTCCAGGAGTATACTTCTTGTGAAAAAATCTTACAAGTTTGTGAAAAAAAAGTTAGTTATTTAGAATCTCCAATACATTTGCAAGCCTGGTATCTTAACGTTTTCTTTACTTTTACAATTTATAGGTACATTAGATATGGCCAAAGTACAGGCAAAAACGCTGTTTCTCGGAGGCTTTGACTGAATTTGTTTCACACTATTTTTAAATTACGCCTAGATACACGGCTAGATAAAGTGCAAAAGATACTAATTTGTTTAAAACATCTAAAGAAAAATGTTTAACAACGCCATAATAAGTACAGAGGTTTTGTATGAAAAGTATGACGAATTGAGTCCTCTTAACTCAGTGTACAAAAAAAAGGTACATTCAATACAAAAAGATTCGACCGGTATGGGCCTCTTTTTATTATAATATCATTGGGTATGGGGATCGAACCCACGACCTACGAAACAGAATTCCAACGCTTTGACCTGTACGCCACAGTCTATCGCGTATGGAGGTACAAATGCTGCAATTAAATTACCGATCTTAGCATCTCCAAGAAACGTGAAAACTTGGAAAAACGCGTTTTCTCAGAGATTAAACCTAGCTAGATCGATTTTTCGCCCCCCTCCATATAAAGCTAATTTCATCGAAATCGAGAATATTTTTCGAGTTATCAAAACATACCTATTAGTGTACGTAGTATTTATATACTCTGAGCTATTAGCTAGCTTCTATGAACTAATATCCTTCCGAGGACGTGTAGGTAATTAGTTGTGTTATATGTAGGTATTAGTAGACATATAATAGTTATTAAGACTATGTTACGGGTGTTGTAGATGTGGCGTTTTGTAAAGGTAAGGTACTGAAGCCTGTTTATTTGTGAAAAATCATCCAGACTATTTTAATCCCACCAAAAACATTTTTATGTAAAATGTTGCCAAGACAATACACCATAGCGAGCCATAGCTCGCAATGTCAAAAAGTTATCAAATATCGTGTAGAGCCAAGCTTATAACTCTACATGCACTTACTATACAAGCCCTAACTTCACAAACTCTACACCTCAGTCAAAATATGTGGCTTAGCCGTTTCGCTACCGTCACATGGGAGTAAGGTGAAAAATGTATTCACTGTTCATTACTTTTTTGTTATTCAATAGTTCCTGTAGTAGTGAAACGGCCAAGCCACATATTTTTACTACGGTGTGTAGAGTTTGTGAAGTTAGGGCTTCTTTTTGTAAGTCGCTAATGATTTTTTTTTTGTTTGAAATTTCCAAGTTTTATAATTTTTTTGTTGTTTGTGTACTAATACAAGCTTTCGTTCCAAATTTCAGCTTTCTAGGACTTCAGGAAGTACCTTATGAGTTTTGATGATCATCAGTGAGTCAGTGACGAAATCGAGGTTTTTTAGATATCAATAAAATCTAAAGTATAAGAGCTATGTCATTGAAACTTAATATGTTTAATAAGTTTACTATTGACATCATATCCTGAGAATTTTGTTTATCTGGTATAATCCAAACCCAAGTTATGAGGGTTCAAAAATACGACGAAGCGCTTCGAGAAAAGGTAGGTAGTGAGTGCCCTTTCGCTTCGCTTGGCTGTTTTGGGGGGGGGGGCACTTCCGTGCCCCCAGATACTATATAAAATAAGCGCCCATGAAAAATCTCCTGGAAAATGTTAATAATGCCACTATCTAAAACTACTTTTTTGACCAACGGCCAACATACAATATGGGTAAAGTCTCAAAAACAGAATTTTGATAATGTACCTACTTAATTATATTCATTTTAAATGTTATCCATATGAAATGTCAATTCCATAATTTTTTGGTAGGGGCTGGTACTTTCTCCTTGGCTGGACTAGGATTTATTTAAAGTTTACTTTCTTTTTTACCAAAATTGCATCCTATGTAAAGGTAAGTAATTTGAAATCTTTAAAGTACCTCTTTTAAAGTATATCTACTTTAATTTAATTTCATTTTATTCAATTAGGTACGTGAGAATTGGGACTCCAAAAGCCTCATATTAATATGTCCCGTTATCTCCGTTTCCGAGCACTTATACGACTTTTATTATTCGTAGACTTATACCTTCTGTGCTTATACGCACACATACGCTTACCACCAGGCGGATGCTTGTTACCAACTCAGTACTTAGTAGGTACTTACATAAAAAAACTTATTCTACTAACTACTTGGTCTTAGCAAAACAAAAGCTCTGTAGAAATGAGTAAGTACTAGGTGTACTTATATCCTACTATATATAAATCCTTGTCCAGCCAAGGAGAAATTACCAGCCTCTACTCTACCAAAAAAAATTGGAATGGGTTTAAACTTTAAATGACATTTTATATGGATAACATTTAAAACAAATAAGTATAACTAAGTAGGTACATTATCAAAATTCTGTTTTTGAAACTTTACCCATATTGTATGTTGGTATTATTGTATGTTATAACGTCAAAAAAGTAGTTTTTGATAGTGGCATTATTAACATTTTCCAGCAGATTTTTCATGGGCGCTTATTTTATATAGTATTAAAAAAGTCTGGATGATTTTTCACAAATAAACAGGCTTCAGTGCCTTACCTTTACAAACGCCACATATACCTATATCCTCCATGATATGTTAGATAATAACAAGAATATATTGCTTCCAGATAAAGATTTGGTTTCAAAATCGCCGGGCAAGAGAGAGGAGAGAGAAGTGCGCAAATATTAGCGCTCCAGCTGCAGTCACCTTACCAGCAACGACTACTCCGCGCAACTTGTCTCTTTCTAACAGACTTTGGCCAATTCATAACACAATACGAAATTCTCACGTTAATTTTTCCACGGCTTCGGAACAAAGCGAAAACCCCGTTACATATGAAAATGTGTCTCTACAAACTATGACATGGTCCACAACCTCTCCACAATTTGGTACTTCGTTCAGCGAAACTGAGGAAGATAGACCCGAAACCCCATTAGATATTGAGGCTATTGACTGATCGAAATTATGTATTCTAAGTACCTACCTAACTGAATTTCTGTTCTGTGATACGCGTGAGGCGAAAATATTTTTATTTGTGGGTAAACCCAGTTGCACTGGTTGCACACTAATTTTAATCTGGTTTAATTTATAGTCCTTACATATATAGTTTATTGCGTAAAAACTGCGCCAAAATATAAATTAATAATCTATACATAATATCTAATTACTTGTCCTGACTGACTGATCAACGCAGAGCCTAAACCTGGGGCTACAATCTTGAAATTTTTCACACAGGTTGTGTGCAATTATACAGGATGTTTTTTTGGTCGGCAACGAGCGACCGAAGGGCGGTAGTACAATAAATACATTTTCCAAAAATGGCCTTAAATCCATTAAATACTGTAAATACATTGAGAAATACCATATTCAATTTGAACTAAAATTACCGCAACGTATGGTCACTAAGCACGAGCACAGACTAGAGCTAGGTGCAAGTCGCCCGTCGCCCCTCCCCTTTAATTCCTCGCACTCCCGTCAAGGCCGTCTTTAACCTATTGGGGGCCCTGGGCACATGAGTAATGGGGTCCCTATGACGGAGACAATTTGATTAAAATATGCAAAAGGCGAGTGTTATTTCTTTACAATCAAATTTAATTAATAGGTAATTTAATTACATTAATCTGAAAAAACAGCTAGTTTAGCATTCACTATATGCATGTTAGTGCTTAAACTTAATCATTTTTCATTTTTAACTTAATAATCTTAACATTCATCGCAATTTAATATGCAGATAGTGTAGTAGACTACAATATTGATATTACTATTTTTAAGATTGTCAAATTTACCATTTTATACTATAGCTGATTACTATCCCTAAATAAATAAAATAAAATAAAATCATGTTGATTGAAGAGGTACTCTTCTAGCTTTGAGATAAGCGTATTTGAGTACAGAAATATATTTATCCTTAATATTGTTTATCGGCTGGTGATCTCGCAAGCCCCCCATTAATAGCGGGGCCCTGGGCACTTACCCAGAGTGCCCAGTGGGAAAGACGGGCCTGACTCCCGTTGACGTATTACGTCTACAACAGGCCCGTCTTTACCTATAGTGCTTGGTACTACTATCTAATGTTTTGTCTGCTGACTGCACTCGTTTATCGTCAATGAAATTAAGTTTAATACCTAATACTTTCGCATCAACATGTTATTAAAGATGTACCCTACCTGGGGCTCTACCGCGTAACTTTGGTGGTAATCGTAACGAACACCATTAATAAATTTCATCCAATCAGGGCCCGCGAATGGTCATCGTCGCGTCATATCGCGTGCGCGTCATTGGATGAAATAATTAATGGTGTTCGTTACGATTACCACCAAAGATACAAAATAGCCCGGCTGGTACTATGTGAATAAAATTATGTAGATAAGTAGGTACAAACAACATCTCAAGTCCGGGTGGTTCCGATTAGAAAATGAAGGAGAATATGATGCGGTTTAATTTTCTCCGTATAAGTTATAGCTGTTATTTAGACATTTTATGGAAAAATATAGGTCTAAGTCTATAACATACCTACTACTAGTTTTATTTGCATGATCGTAATCATTTAGATCTATCGTAATTATTTTCATTAAGAACACTCAATTCGCCATACTTTTCATACAAACCCGCTGTACTTATTATGGCGTTGTTAAAAATTTTTCGTTAGATGTTTTGGACGAATTAGTATCTTGTGCACTATATCTAGCCGTGTATCTAGGCGAAATTTAAAAGAAGTGTGAAACAAATTCAGTAAAAGCCTCCGAAAAACAGCGATTTGCTCCTAAACTACCTAAACCTTGGCCTTATCTAATGTAACTATAAATTATAAAAGTAAAGAAAATTTATATAACAGGCTTGCAAATGTATTCATCATATCAGCCCATTCGATGTCCACTGCTGAACATAGGCCTCCCCCATTGATTTCCACTTCGAACGGTTCTGGGCCGCTTGCATCCAGCGGCGCCCAGCGACTCTGACCAGGTCGTCGGTCCACCTGGTAGGAGGTCGTCCCGCTCGGCGCTTTCCAGTACGTGGTCGCCACTCGAGAACCTTTCTTCCCCATCGGTTATCGGCTCTTCGAGCGATGTGGCCTGCCCATTGCCACTTCAGCTTACTAACTCTACGAGCTATGTCGGTCGTTTTCGTTCTACTACGAATGTCCTCATTTCGGACCCTGTCACGTAGAGATATTCCAAGCATAGCTCGTTCCATAGCTCGCTGAGTGACTCTGAGTTTATTTATGCGGCCAGCAGTGAAAGACCACGTCTCTGTCCCGTATGTCATCACTGGTAACACGCACTGATTGAAGCCCTTTGTCTTCAGACTTTTGAGGTATTTTGGACGTGAAGATATGCCGTAGCTTCCCGAACGCTGCCCGCAATGCTGCAAATGTATTGGAGATTCTAAATAACTAACTTTTTTTTCACAAACTTGTAAGATTTTTTCACAAGAAGTATACGCCTGGAACAAATTTATGATATGCGAAATCATGAATGACGACCTAGCGAAGCGGCCGCGAGTGATCAGCGGAATTTACCGACTGATAACCGACGGCTCTGATGCTGTCTCTCTTTTTTCGCAGTCAAACATTACGTTGGATGAAACAATAAGACTATGAGACTTTTAGACTATGCTTGCGTTGAAGTTGCTCCGGCCACAGAGGGCCGCCTTAAAATACAAAATCATACATAAGCACTTCATACAAGCGGACAGCGAGTGGGGAGACCATTGGTGGTATGGTTCGGGAAATTTGTATAGAAAAGAGAAATATACCTACGAGTTAATTGCCGGCTCTTCTTAGCAAATGCAACCGAACACATTGCATTGTATTGCGAATGAACATAGCAAGGCTTAAGATTAATATGTAAAATGCATTCATTACGGAGCACTCGTTTCTATACATTCCCGGTTCCCACAGTACAGCATATTAATAGGATAGGTACCTATGTAGTTTTAGTAAGACGTTTTTAGGATTTGTTCCAGTGACCATTCTACGTATCACTGATTTGTTCAGATACCTACTTACGTCGCTGACCGTACCCAACTTTTTAGTTTTGCGAAGGGTTTCATTATAGAGGCCATACGCCCAGTACCGGGATAGCACTACCGTCGCCCTGAGAGTAATTTCTTCGGCGCCCCCTATCTGTTATCCAAAAAGACCCCATACAAAATAAAAATGTTTCTTGGTTTGGGCACAGATTAAAGTTGGGCCATAACTGTTATAAAAAACCTGACAACAGAACTAAGTTTCTTTGTGAATGA
This sequence comes from Polyploca ridens, assembly GCA_951394255.1. Taxonomy (NCBI): domain Eukaryota; kingdom Metazoa; phylum Arthropoda; class Insecta; order Lepidoptera; family Drepanidae; genus Polyploca; species Polyploca ridens. Next base: position 8,514,908 of record OX596262.1, read on the forward strand.
ATTTTGTTAATTTCGAAATAAACTGTACCTAGTTATAAAGACTGACCCGAAAGGAGGGTAATGATTTTCGAGTATTTTTGCAATACCTACGTTATAAAATTCAAGTGATATTCAAAATTATATAGATTACAGAGCTTGTTTCTCTCTTTTCAGTTAATTTTTATTATTTTATGTAGTCGGGTTTCTGTTTTTTTTAATAATACCCGTAATATTTTCATGAATTGTTTATCAACTGTACCTAATTAATTTAGTTTTTTTTTATTTTCATCAGTAGTGAAAAACTAATTACGCAATAAAAGAAAACAAAAACCTGATTTGGAATATGCAAACGAAGCCTTTCATGCGATACCTATTTTAACTTATTCTTTGAAATTTCGGTCCTCCATTACGGCCCCTTTTGCAAAGAAAATGCAAAAATATTCTTTAAAAAAATTCATTTGAAATAAGTTTGTGTAGGTTAGGTACTCAAGTAATATTAAAAACTATTCCAAATTTAGGTGGTTGCTGAAATATACCGCTACGACGGACGAACATAGTATACCATAAGGCTTTTTGTTTCGGAACCCTAACTAAAGAATCATTAAAACATTGGAAATAATGAAGACGCTAAAGTCTATGATTCCGCTATTTCATTATCGAGATATCTTATACCTTGCAAAACAGGAGATTTTACCCTCTCATTCTTAGTGGATGTTCTGCCCCCCTAGAGAAAGTACTTTTCGTTGCGTTTGCGCGAATAGAAACGCTACAAAATGTATGAGATTGACATTTGGTTATGCTAAGATCTAGCGTATCCTTATGTCAATCTCATTCCTTTTTGTAGCGTTTCTATTCACGTAAACGCAACGAAAAGTACTTTGTCTAGGGGTACTGGCAAGGCCACTCTGCACCTCTACAACTAGAGCACCTAGCGAAGAATTGTTTTCTCCTAGTATTTGTCAAATTTTTACATCAAATATCAGATTTTACACCTTCGGCGCCCTTTCGTGTCTGGCGCCCTGTGCGGTCGCACTACCTCGCCCTACCCTAAAACCGGCACTGCATGCGCTCATCACTAATATTCAAGTATTTTTAAGTACGAACATTATGTGGACACATGGCTTGTTAGCTACGTATTGTACATGTAGGTACAAAGTCCAATGATTTTTCCAAGTAGGTACCTAACCACTTCATCGCTGACAATGACCCCTGACTGATTGAAGAACTTACCTACCTTCATACATTTTAAGTAATTAGCAGAAAGAATGGCGATAGTACTCATTGATAAGTACGTTTTATTAAATATTATTCTTTTTTTGTTATCTACCTACAACTATGTACTACAAAGAACACGAAGCTCAACACGTGAGTGTTTACTATGGTATTTACACGAAAGTCTGACATTGGGGTACCACAGACATATATCTAAAGGTGGTACTTTGAGCCGACTTCAAAAAAGGAGGTTAGTCGCGCCATTCACGCAGTTTTTAATAGATGGCACGCTATGGCAGTTCAACTTGACGAATTTTTAATTTAAGCATTTCTTTATGATGTTTGTATTTTGTTTTTGTTTTTTCTTCGCTCGCTTCATTCTTGAGACTGATCCGCAATAAAGTTTTCCCGCGCCTTTAAAAATAATTTAATTTGAATCAATTACAAATATATCGCCAAACACCGCTCACACACAAATAGAGTACCTATACAAATACAATTTACAACATTACAATACATATTATCATCGGTGTATGTAAGCATGTTGTAAGTGCAATTCGAGACGTCTCGCATAGTGTGATTCTTGGGTAAGTGGTACCATGAACGTAAGTATAAAAAAAGTATACGTCCATGTTGGTAGTTATAAGCTCTCAATTTTCTTCGATTCCCGCGAGATTAGCGCAATGAGGATCATTCACGTTTTTTGTTGAGAATACAGATTTGTAGCGGTATGAAATCCAATAAATTCGGTGAAAAATTATTTTTTATCCGATCAAAAATGACGAAGATACAGCGATTTTAATGCAAGAATCTCAAAAACGCTCCCTCCCGTTGTACATTAACGATGAAGTCACGATGTAGGACCGCGCAACTCTGTTTGTAACCTTTTCACGGCTTAACCGCTGGACGGATTTAAATGAAATTTGGCAGGGAAATAGTTAAATTAGTGGAGAAGGACAAAGGATACTTTTTTCCGGATTCATCATCATCATCACCGTCATGATGAAGCCACAGAGATCGAAGTGAGCAGCTAATTTTACTGATATATAAACTAGCTGTCACCCGCGGTTATACTCGCGTTTCCAGAATAAAATGTAGCCCATGTCTTTCTCCATACCATAGGCTATCTGCATGCCAAATTTCATCCCATGAATGTGACGGTTTAACTGATCGCGAGGTGGCAGCGCGAGCTAGACGGCGCGCTGGCAGTTAGTGGTTGGATTGAGTTGAGGCGGTGCCTGGCAGTTGCTGCGATGGAGCAGTACTGACATAGTGAGCGATGACCCTTAATGTAAGAGCGGGAGCGAACGTTTTAATTAAGCCATTGTTTAAACATTAATAACTTCGCCATTTGTTGATGGATTTTAATAATTTAAAAAACATTATGCTCAGAAATATTATGTGCTTCCTCTGTAATCAAAAAGTTAACATTTTGTTTCGTGAATGATCCTCATTCAACGGCCGCAGGGTGAATCTTGTGCCTGGCATGATTAGAGGTAATTAATTTATGTATCTACAGCTATTGGTTCAAAGTTTCTGGGCCCATTTATAGTTATAATATTTTAGTTGAAAAATAATCTCACCCGGGTTTGTCCCATATTTATGATGTATAACATCAGGACTTTGAACATGAATATTTTCTTTAATGTTGCATAGTTTTTGACAACAAATGAAAGATCTCATGTAGAGCCAAGTTTATAACTCTACACGCCCTAACTTGACAAACTCTACACACCGTAGTCAAAATATGTGGCTTGGCCGTTTCGCTACTACAAGAACAATTGTATTACAGAAAAGTAATTAACAGTGAATACATTTTTCACTTAACGCCCATCTGACGGTAGCGAAACAGCCAAGCGACATATCTTGACTAAGGTGTAGAGTTTGTGAAGTTAGGGCTTGTAGAGTTAGGGCGTGTAGAGTTATAAGCTTGGCTCTACATGAGATCTGATAACTGTTTGACAATGCGAGCCATATGGTCTCGTCTTGGGAACATTTTACATGAAAATGTTTTTGGTGGGATTAACTTTTACTAGAACTTTTAGTAGTGAATCAAGTAACAATTTTTTGATAATTATGAGCACTTTTAAGAAGTGTAGGTATATGGTATAAAAAACATTACAATAATGATTTATGTCATGTAATTCACTTTTACATACTTAGTATTACTTTGAATTCAAAACCACTTTAGTCCTTCACAACTTAACCACTATAAAGTCACATTTTTACGAATAATTTTAAATTTAAGAAACGTCTACATGCACGTCGCGCATGCTGTTACTCAGTTGACACTCCTCGGCAGTCTCGGGAGATTCTGTTTGATTTTCACTGTCGGTAGCTTTGCTCAGGATCTCGTAATGAGCCCCTTCATCCTTCGCTGGACTTGTTTCGTCTAAACTGTACCTATTACACGAATTTTTTTATATTAGGCAACTATAACTTAATTCGTGAATAAAATGTAATAATCAGTCAGGCAGATAATACGGAGTGTGGTATTGAGTTTTTTTTTAAATATAATTGACAGTAAAATTTGAATCCACAGACATGAATTTTGTTTTACTGTTAACAGCCGGGCTATCGAGTCATTGATGGTAATCGTACAATATGTGCCACAAAAGATAAGACTTGACATAACACGTGGTTTGACTTGCGCAGTAGACGATTTATAGGTCTCTATATAAATCATCAACTGCACAAGTCAAACCACGTGCTGAATCAAGTCTCATTTTTAGTAGCACGTGTTATAACGAACATCATTAATGATTTCATCCAATGACGCGGTACGACGAAGACCACTGTTGGGTCCAAGGGCTCTACCACGTATCTTTGGTGGTAGTCATAACAAACACCTTTAATGAATTACACCCAATCAGGGCCCACCAATGGTTTTTTCGTCGTAGCGGTTCAGTCGTAAATCAGTAATGGTAGAATCCCCGACCTGGCATGAGATCAGATCAGCAGGTGTATTTTAAAACGTCGGATTCGATATCGGAAACGGATTCAAAAATTTCCGAGGTGAATTTAAGTAATTGCTATTTTAATTTCCGATAACTATTCGATGAAGCGAATTGATATTTCCGTAAAGAAACATCAAAAATATTCGAATTCGGAAATTAAAATAGTAATTGCGGAAAATCGCCTCGGTCGTTTTTTGAATCCGTTTCCGATATCGAATCCGAGCGTTTTAAAATACCCCTGCAGATGGTCGTGGGTGGTATCAGAGGATCATATTATCCGACCTTGACCCTCCAATCAGCGACAAGACACCAATGAGCATTATCTCTCGGGAACTCCGTATATGGCAAAATGGAAAATTGAGGATTCGAAAAAGATTGGGAAAAGAGGAGAAGATTATGTCATGGCGTGAGCGCCGGTGAAATGCTAGGTTGATAATGGTATGGTAGTAGGGCAGTGCACATACCCGCAAGCCTTGAAGAAAGCGGCGGCGGAAGGGTTGTGTGTGAGCGCGGTGAGGCGCACGTGGCGCATGCGCGTGGCGCGGCCGATGCTCTCCAGCACGAGCAGCACGCGCGCGCCCAGCCCGCGACGCCGCCCCGCACTCTCCACTTGCACCTCGTAACTGCAACACATTTTAATATAAATATCTGTCTTGTATTTTCTTCCGGCACGGTATCGATCGGTAGGTACACACGGCTACAAGTCAAACTAAACTTAACCATTATGCTGGTCCCGCCAAGCTATTTACAAATAAAAAAAGGCTGGCTAGTAATAGTTTTCACACACCCGCACTTTTATGGACGACCTATCCAACGACACCCCAGACCATGAAATGGACGATAAAAAGAAAACATCCCCACGTAACGTTTTTTTTTTATACCACTAAGGTAAGCAGTTACCGTAGCCTATGGACGCTTGGAACGCCAGGGGTATCACTCGGGCGTTGCCGACCCCCCGTTATTTATCCAGTTTAGGCCCTGGTAAGGCACTTATGAACGTTAAGTACATAACAATTGACTTTACCACCGGTTCGAAATACACTTAAACTGAGAAGACTGTTGATTCATCATCATCATCGTCAGCCTATAATGTCCCACTGCTGAGCACAGGCTTCCTTTCACAAATGAGGGTGAAAAGGAATGGGCAATACTCCACCACGCATGCTCACTGCGGATCGGTACTGTTGATTACGGAACCCTAATTATAGATTTGAACAAAATATCGTATGAGAATTAGAATAGTGTGCTTATCTACATCCTAAATGTTATAACTTTTTTAATGTACAGTCGAAGACAAAGATATGTATACACGTATCATTATCAAAAAGAAGTAATCATAAAAAGCTCCAATAATTTGTACTCATTCAAATGCTAACAAATATGTAAACAATATAGACAACATAAATATGTACCCGACACGATCATTAATATGTACACGGTAGATAAAGTAAAAATATGTATTCCCTGAAAGATGCATAAAATTGTTACCACTCAATGTGCCAAAAATATGTATACAACTATCTGAACAATGATGACACTGAAGATCACACAACATTCATTGATATATTATGTAGTACCTACATATACAGGGTGTTTTTTTTTTCTAGCCAGTGAGGGCAACTTCTGAACTACAGGTCTTAGAAAAAAACGCTGAAGGGAACCCCGAGCTAAATTTTGAAGAAAATAAAAATGCCATTAAAATTTAAAAAAAAAAATGTGTTTTAAATTTTTTTTAATTTTTTATTCTTTTTCTACTTCTACTTCACAATACGAACAAATTTATGTATGACAATCTTGGTCTGAAGTTGCTAGAAGTTATCGAAATTGACCTAAATTTTTTTGTCAGAATGCTAAGAGCCAATTCTTTATGGTTAAACATAGTGAGGTCCCTGCGAGATCTTTTTTTTTTTTTTTTATACTACTTAGGTAGCAAACAAGCATACAGCCCGCCTGATGGTAAGCGGCTACCGCAGCCTATGGACGTTTGCAACACCAGGGGTGTCACTCACGCGTTGCCGACCCTGCAGAAATCTCTTCAGACCCTTTTTGAAGAACCCCATGCTGTACTCCATTGGGAAAACCACGGCAGGGAGCTCATTCCACAATCTGAGCGTCCGCGGAAGGAAGCTCCTTTGAGACCGCACAGTTCGAAACAATTCTGGTTTCAATATGTGAGGATGGACTCCCTGTCGATGGCGAGAGTTGCGATGGTAGAAGGTGGCCGTGGGCATCATCTTAATCAATTCTTCAGAACACTGTCCGTTGTACAAGCGGTAGAACACACATAAGGAGGCAAAGTCTCTCCTCAGACTGAGGGGCTCTAAACCGTTTGTGAGCTCGGGATCGTCAACTATTCTAGCAGCACGTCGCTGAACCGAGTCTAGAGGCGCAAGCTGGTATCCAGGTGCTCCCGCCCACAGATGACAGCAGTACTCCATATGAGGCCATACTTGCGACTTATAAAGTTGCAGCCTTAGCCTCGATGTGAAGTACTGCTTCGCTTTGTTGAGCACTCCGAGCTTTTTGGATGCCAGCTTAACCTTGTCTTCTAAGTGACTACGGAACAAAACGTCGCTAGAAATGTCGACGCCAAGGATCCCAATGCTGTTACTGATGTTCAAGGACGTGTTCTGGAATTGTGGAGCCACAGACCATGGGGTTTTCTTAGCGGTGAACGCGCAGGCTTGAGTCTTGGTGGGGTTGAAATGGACTAGGTTTAGTCGACCCCAGTCGGAGACACTAGTTAGTGTACTCTCGATTTCAGACAACAGCCGTTCGCGGCTTTCCTCCACCTCGGAACGAGGGATATTAGCACGGCCCGTGTAATGAGCGTCCCCTGTACTGTCGTCTGCATAACAATGAATGCCGTCAATAGACAGCATATCATTGATATGCAGTAAGAACAATGTTGGGGACAGCACAGACCCTTGCGGGACGCCGGCATTTATGTCCATGCTATCGGAGCAGCTACCGTCTACGACCCACTGCTCCACTTCGTCAAACTTTACGCAGCATAAAAATGGTCAAGGAATATTGTATAAAATAATATTTTGGATAACTTCTAGCAACTTGAGAGCAAGATTGTCTTACATAATTTTGTTCATATTGTGACCAAGAAGCAGAATTTCGAAAAAAAAATTTTTTTTAAGAAATTCAATATCTTCGAAAATACTAATTTTTTTAAATAAATTTTAATGGCATTTTAATTTTCTTCAAAATTCAGCCCGGGGTTCCTTTCAGCGTTTTTCTCTAAGACTTGTAGTTCAGAAGTTGCCCGCACTGGCTAGAAATAAAAATTCGCCCTGTATATATCGCTGCACACATTAAATATTTACGTCTTGTGATGTCTTTAGAACAGGGCATGACGTCATTTGCGTGTCATTTGTTTCATAAGTTATACTTTTAATTTGAACTAGCGACCCGCCCCGTCTTCGCACGGGTGCAATGTCGTGTGGTGTCGAGCGATCTGCGCGTCCGCGCCCGTCTCGGCCCGCCCCTTTACGGTATCGCGAATACTGTGTCTTACTAATTTTAAATCTGTGATAAAGAAAGAGCAAACTTTATCTCCATTAAATGTCCATCGTCACTAACTTATTAAATTACATAAGGATTAATAATAGGTCTTTACCTATGAAATTGCCGTTCTGCAGTACTGGCCATTTCAAATCAAAATAAGTTTTGTTTGGCTAAGAATTCTACTTTCAAATTAATTTTATTTTAAAAACATAGAATTCTTTTTCCAAAAGTAGTCATTTGTTTATTGATTAGTGTTACATTTTCATCGCATTTCAATCTTTTTCGTCATCATGGATACTTTAAAAATTCGAGTAATTATGGAATATGAGTACCGTCGTGGCAACAACGCGGCACAAGCGGCACGCAACATCAACGACGTTTACGGAGCTAACACTACAAACCAACGCACCACCTGTTATTGGTTTGCTCGCTTCCGTTCTGGGAATTTCGACCTGAAAAATTTAACAATCAGAGCGGTAAAAAGTGGCAGCCATTTTAATTATTTAGTTACTGGTCCGATTGCTCTCAAAATAGATATCTGAGAGACCCTTGGGCCGCATAAGATGAATCTTTGCTCAAAATTTAAAATATTGTCCGCCATTTTGAATTATTTAGTTACTGGTCCGATTGCTCTCAAAATGTATATTTGAGGGACCCTTGGGCCACATAAAATGAATCTTTGCTCAAAATTTAAAAAGGGGCCGCCATTTTGAATTATTTAGTTACTGGTCCGATTGCTCTCAAAATGTATATTTGAGGGACCCTTGGGCCACATAAAATGAATCTTTGCTCAAAATTTAAAAAGGGGCCGCCATTTTGAATTATTTAGTTACTGGTCCGATTACTCTCAAAATGGATATTTGAGAGACCATTGGGCCACATAACATGGATTTTTTTTTGAAAAAAAATAAAAAAGGGGCCGCCATTTTGAATTATTTAGTTACTGGTCCGATTGCTCTCAAAATGGATATTTGAGAGACCCTTGCGCCACATTACATGAATCTTTGCTCAAAATTTAAAATAGTGTCCGCCATTTTGAGAGACCCTTGTCTCAAATATCGATTTTGAGAGCAATCGGACCAGTATCTCAAAAGTCCAAAATGGCGAACACTTTTTCAAAAATTTGAGGATAGATTCTTGTTTTGTGACCCCGAGGACTCTCAAATATCGAATTTGAGAGCAATCAGACCAGTATCTCAAAAGTTCAAGATGGCGGACACTTTTTGAAAATTTTTATAATAGATTCTTGTTTTGTGACCCCGAGGACTCTCAAATATCGATTTTGAGAGCAATCGGACCAGTATCTCAAAAGTCAAAAATGGCGAACACTTTTTCAAAAATTTGAGGACAGATTCTTGTTTTGTGACCCCGAGGACTCTCAAATATCGATTTTGAGAGCAATCAGACCAGTATCTAAAAAGTTCAAGATGGCGGACACTTTTTGAAAATTTTGATAATAGATTCTTGTTTTGTGACCCCGAGGACTCTCAAATATCGATTTTGAGAGCAATCGGACCAGTATCTCAAAAGTCAAAAATGGCGAACACTTTTTCAAAAATTTGAGGATAGATTCTTGTTTTGTGACACCGAGGACTCTCAAATATCGATTTTGAGAGCAATCAGACCAGTATCTAAAAAGTTCAATATGGCGGACACTTTTTGAAAATTCTGTGGAAAGATTCTTGTTTTGTAATCCCGAGGACACTCAAATACCGATTTTGAGAGAAATCGGACCAGTATCTAAAAAGTTCAACATGGCGGACACTTTTTCAAAATTCTGAGAAAAGATTCTTGTTTTGTGACCCCGAGGACACTCAAATACCGATTTTGAGAGAAATCGGACCAGTATCTAAAAAGTTCAATATGGCCGACACTTTTTCAAACTTTTTAGAATAGATTCTTGTTTTGTGACCCTGAGGACTCTCAAATATAAATTTTGAGAGCAATCGGACCAGTATCTAAAAAGTTCAACATGGCGGACACTTTTTCAAAATTCTGAGAAAGGATTCTTGTTTTGTGACCCCGAGGACACTCAAATATAAATTTTGAGAGCAATCGGACCAGTATCTAAAAAGTTCAACATGGCGGACACTTTTTCAAAATTCTGAGAAAAGATACTTGTATTTCGACCCCCAGGACTCCTAAATATCAATTTTGAGAGCCATCGGACCAGTATCTAAAAAGTTCAACTCCACTATGGAGTTCCAGTGCTTACTGTTCTTCTCCATCATCAGACCCTGAAAACCATATAAGGTCAAAGTTCATTTCACGAAAACTCCAACAACCCCAAACACGGCTAGAATACGTTGTTCCGCTATAGAGTTCTAGTGCCCACCCTCCTACTCCATCATCAGACCCTGAAAACCATATATGGTCAAAGTTCATCTCACGACAATTCCAACAACCACAAACATGGCTAGGTTACGTTGCTCCGCAATGGAGTTCCAGTGTCCACCCTCCTACTCCATCATCAGAACCTGAGAAACATATATGGTCAAAGTTCATCTCACGACAATTCCAACAACCCCAAACATGGCTGGGATACGTTGCTCCGTTATGAAGTTCCAGTGTCCACCCTCCTACTCCATCATCAGACTCTGAAAACCATATATGGCCAAAGTTCATCTCACGACAATTCTAACAATCCCAAACACGGCTACGGCTACGTATCTACTACTTCAAAATATTTGAAATAATAATCATGAATAAATATGTCACGACGAATTGTTGAAATTGCTCAGTGAGTGCCCTGTTACAGGGAGCGACAATAACTTTACCTTTCTCAACGACTTGATCACATCATGCGGTAGGCGACGTTGCCAGCCAGCTTGCGCACGAGCTGACAACATCGCGAGCGCGAAACTACCAACGTGGCCGAACACAAAATTATTGATTTTTTTAAAAACTTTTTTCAAATACCTACCGTTTTTCAATTAAATTCCATGAAGGCCTTGACTTCAATGAGTTTACATATTTTTGACTATAATGATGAATACATATTTATGGTATTTTGATTGTTCACAAATTAATGATTTGATACATGGATATATATTATTGAACTTGTTGTTTACATACATAATTGTCCAACAGTGTTTACTTATTTTTGAACTTTGGTATGTTCCCATATCTATGATAATGTGAACGGCTACTTTTTATGAGGCTTGGTGGTGTATACTTATTTTTGTCCTCGACTGTACCTACTTGGTATATCGCAGTAAAATTTTTGTTGTGGATATGTCAGAGGTTTCCACAACCTTCCCACCCAATAACAATATTGGGGGGCGTTGAACGATAAATCAATCACTGCTACCAACTCTAGTGCGTAAACATGGGTTTCACTTTTTGTTTTTACTAATACTAATAGATATCACGTATTGGCAGGATGCTAGAGGCGACCTTACTTCAGGTCAGACCAATGTGACTGTTGCGTCTGAGATACCCACAACAAATTACAATAAAATGCATTGCTTACAATAATACAATTAAAATTATCTGTTCAATGCATAATGCACGCGAGCGTGGCATGGCAAGGGATTGTGCTTGACGACCGGCTGCGGCAGTCGATGAAAAATATAACTGATTAGGTATTTGTAAAGCAATGTTTGATCTTATTTTATTAACGGTCAGGGTTTTATACCTAGATATATCTAAAGCGTAAATGTAATAATAAATTATTTATTTTGATATAAATGCGCATAGATAGATGTTAAGATAATATTATCACACAATAAATAATAGTACATATGCATAGCATCTATGCCGTCAAGTAATAGGTGAAGCAAACGAACTGGCCCTTGGAGGTTTTTTAAACCTTTTAATTTGCCTTTTACAAAAAAGTAGATACCTACCTAATTACAGATCATCCTAGCTCAGATCGCAATTTTTTGTTTTACGCAGTCGGGTTTTTTGTTTCTTTTAATAATTTAATTTATTTCAGACTTATTAGTTTTATTAATGAACTAATTGTATGTACCTATTAGTAAGTAAATGTGCGGTTCGGTAAATTAAGGCTAACAACCATCGCAACTCTACGTACGGTAACCGCTCAGTACCTATACCTACTGTACTTGCATTAAACGTGGTTTTTTGCAGTTTCCGTCAAAATGGTAGCACAAAAGTATTACAATACATACAAAAACTGAAAAGTCAGAAATAAATTAAATTATTAAAAGGAACAAAAAACCCGACTGCGTAAAACAAAAATAACTGAAAAGAGAAAAAGAAGCTCTTTAATTTATAGAATTTTGAATATAACTTGAATGCTATAAGGTATAGCAGTCGGGAACCTAAACTTTTGGGATAATTATAAGGGGGCGCTGGCGAAACCGCAGAGCGGAATGCTAGTTATAATTATATAAACTATCTGGAATTATAAATAAATGAATATACGAGTGTTTATACTAACAAAAAATGTTTTACTATATTATTTATGTTAGTTTGTAAGGTATATATCTATGGACCACTAGTAGCCTGAAATAAATGAATTATTATTATTATATTATTATGAATAAATTAAGTGAAAAACCGCATCAAAATCCGTTGCGTAGTTTAGGAGGAGTTAGCGGATACACAGACAGACAGACGCGTAAAGCGACTTTGTTTAATACTATGTAGAGATAATTACCCGCTTTTTTAGATTTTACCTTTTTTTTGCATAAAATCTTGGTATTAGTAAAAATAGAAAATAAAATAAAATGTCAAAATATCGAATTTATGATGTCGGTAACATGAATATGGAAGTTAATAAAGGTTCAAAAATTAATTTGTGAAATCCTGAAAGGCGCTATTCGATAACGCGGTATTTTCTTTATAGAAGAGAATAATACCATTTTGTGTTTCAGTATTTTTACATGATGCGTGTGTCCTAAAACATGAAAGTAACCCTAAAATATTGAGCACTACTTATACATTTTCTTTAAATGTTTTTTACGTTAATGTATAATACAATACAACCAGTTACAAAAAATAAAGACACATTCTAGACCTCTATGTACGTACGTACTTACACATCGAATCATCCTAATTGGGAATATGATTTATCTATAAGGTACATCGGACCTAAACCACACTGCCGCGTACGTCGCGAATATTGTCAAGAAGGAAACTAAACAGATCGAGAAGGCTCGCGTAACAATCGACGAAGAAAGCTCGCTCCCGACATAGGCGGGCGGGGGTGCGAGCGTGGGCGCGCACACGCTACTATTAATTGAGATAAGGGGGTGATATCACTAGTTATCAGTGAGAGTCGGTTATCGGCGAGCAGAGCCGAGGCGGCTAGGCAATCCGAGACGAGCAGCAGAGAGATGCAGGCGCGGCTGCTGTGGCTAGTCCTAACGTGCGCGGCGGCGACGCACGCGGCTCGCTTGCTCGCGGTGCTGCCCACCAACACCAAGAGCCACTACGCCATGTATGGCCGGCTCATGGGCGCGCTTGCAAACAGACAACATCATCTTACCGTTATAACGCACTTCCCAATGGTACGTATTGACAATTCAACATTTTTATGAACACATACGCACAAACACTGAACTGTACACGCAATGAAGTTGTAGAAATAATCAACTAGATATTTTCATGAATTTCAATCAAAGTGCAATAGTAAATCAATTATTTGTGTACTATGTACCTACAATGCGGATCTGCCATGATAACTAGGATATTAATTTCTTACATAAGAGTAAGAAAACCCCTCTGAAATAGATAATGCTTATCAGATCGTATGTATTGCTCCCGAACATCCGAGCTCTCGCAAAATACTTTACATGAAGTAAAAATAAATAATAAATTTGTAGGGAATCCTTGTCCCTGCCATATTGAGGGAACGAATATGAAGGTGCCTTTATTAAGGTTGTTGTGCTTGCTTCCCGGAATATTAAATAGCGCTCGGGTTTATGTAAGAGTCGCGATGTCCCATACTATTGTAGTTCATCCGTTTTCAATAGTTGTCTGCACGTAAGCGCACATCATTGGGAAATCGACACCAATTAACAATGCGTTTTTTATTGATAATAGCAATATTATGACATTATAATAGTAACTCGGAAATAAGTTATACAGTAGGTATATTTGTTCTAAATATGTTAATACATTTCCTCAAAGAAAAAGCTATACAGTTTATTTACAATTAGCTGTCTTATGTTGCTCGAAAACAGTTAAATTCAACAGAATGATTTTTAAAGTATTACTTATGAAAGTGGGAAATTCAGCTAATCTAATAATATATATAAAATGCTTTTGTGGGTACGTAAATACGCAGTTTTCTCAATCATCACCAACCCCAATCAACTTCCCGTTGGGGTGATAAATACCCCTTGGTCTCCAGGTGGTAGTAAGGGAGTTTGGTCGCGGTGGGTGGAAGGGTGTGGTTGTGGGTGGCGAAAATGCTAAAACACATATTGCTGTCCTTTTCTAACGCATGAGGACTTCTGAAAAGATCTCAAAATTTCTGGAATGGAAAGTTCCAAAATGTGTAAAAAGGTAATAATCGATCTGGAATGTACTAGAAAGTTCAACAAATATCTGGAATGATCTAGAAAATTCTAGAGTGAATGCAAACTATTATAATTGATATAGCATGTTTTGAGAAAGTTCTACAAATTACTGGCTTCATCTAGAAAGTTCCAAAATGTCCAAAACTGTTATTATCGAGTTAGAATGTTCAAGAACGTTCTAGAAATTTTCCGAATGATCTGGAAAGTTCCAAAATGAGTGCAATTTATTATGATTGATTTAGAATGAACGAGAAAGTTCTAAATTTTTTAATTACTTTCACATAATAAATTTATATGATTTAGCGTTGTTTTTTTATTTTTATTGTGAGGTATATGATATAATTTTATAAATGTGTAATGGTCTACTTGAAACAACTATTACCTACTATTGCATGTTCGATGTGGACGAGGCTGTTGAGACTCATGAAATGTATTTCTATAACAACAATATTCTGTACAGTTTGCAATAAATTATTTCTGATTCTGATTCTGATTCTGAAATTTTCCGAATGAACTGGAAAGTTCCAAAATGAGTGCAAATGATTATGATCGATTTAGAATGTTTGAGAAAGTTTTAGAAATTTCTAGAATGATCTAGAAAGTTCCAAAATGAGTGAAATTTATTATGATCGATTTAGAATGTTCGAGAGTGATCTAGAAAATTCTAAAATTAGTGCAATTTATTATAAGCGATTTAAAATGTTCGAGAAACTTCTAAATATTTTTGGATTGATCTGGAATGTTCCAAAATGTGTACGAGTGTTATTATTGATCTAAAAGATCCAAATCGAAATCTAAAATAGAAATCTATAATATCTATGTTAAAAAATGTATCCTTATATATTTCTTATACCATTAAATATACGATGTACTTTAACCCGAGCAACGCCGGGTTTCGCTGCTAGTTATCTAGAAAATGAAATGTTATGATAAAATGTTCGATAGAGATACATAAGTTCAAAAGTACCTAATGTGGGTACCTACCTATTTATCTATACAATTTATACACGTGCAACATGTCGATATCAAGTGAACCACATATGACCATAGATATTATTTTTTTTTAGAGGAAGAAATATTTTTTAGTCTGTTATTATGTTTTTTCTTCCTTGTCTCTTGTCGTTTTTGTTTGTTGTTTCTTTCATCTTTGCTCTATGATTAAAACATCTCCTTGCATGTAATTATGTCCATGGCCACATTATCAGGTGGACACTGGACAGTCTGCCTGCTGGTCTGCCTTCTAGAAATGATTTTTTAAATAATTCACAAAAATCTAGATGAGACGTCCATGCATTACATGTAATTCAGCCTGAAATTAGGCCTAGGCCCAGCCTAGCATCAGCCCCTAATTAGGAACATAAAATAAAGTTTTTACCACGAAATTACTCAAAATAGATGGGACAGTCAATGTGTAGTTTTTTTCCCATGAAAGACGTCCGCTTGTTTTTCTCTTTTCAGTTATTTTATGTTTTACGCAGTCGGGTTTTTTGTTTCTTTTAATAATTTAATTTATTCCAGACTTTTTAATTTTATTAATGAATGAGTTGTATGTATTAGTAAGTAAATGAGCGGTACGGTAAAGTAAGGCTAACAACCGTCGCAACTCTGATTATGAATATGATCCCAATGAGGGCTATCGATTTTGTGGCCACCAGATGGCGCCACTATCGCTGTCGTTGAAAAAGTATTTGCTAGCGCGGCAGGGCTTACAATTGATAAACTAAACAATTAAAATATTGATTCTGCCTCAGTGTTGCGCCATCCCGTTTTGTTCCGAAGTAGGTAGGTAGGTAGGTACAGTAGTACCTACCCAACTAATATGGCTTACCGATGTACCTGCGCAGAAGATACTTTTTGTAAATTCAAATTCAAAATCATTTATTCAAATAGACCTTCGCAGGCACTTATGAAAAGTCTGACTCTAATACTCTAATAACGGTTCGGAAGGTTGCATTTGCTGAGAAGAGCCGGCAATAAACTCAGCAATTACTCTTTTCAAAACAAGCTTAGATTCATTACATAATATTTACATTCTAATCGCACTGACAACAATTGCGTGCCCCATCGCATGTACATTTTCAAAGTGCGGGAAACCGCTATTGGTCGGCAGCCGCCGCCATGTTAGCGTGTGCCATGCGGAGGGGCGTGACTTGCGAGTGAGACGCAACTGCTGCAGTGTATAATGAACCTTATAGTAGTGATCTAAGGTTGATTGTAAGTTTTAAGCATTCTTTCGTTAATCTTCGGGATCATACTATCTTTTCTTTGCGAACGAAGATTCACGACGCGCCGTATTAGTTGGGTAATACTGTACGTGTGGTAGCGACTCGCAGGTATGTCTGCAATAATTAATCAGGAAAGGCAATCTTTACAACAATCATGAATAGTGAAAATCCGCGATGAAAAGCTCGCAAACATTAAACGTACATTTGATATTTTTAGAGACCACACTCTACAGCAGTCATGTCAAAGATACGGCCCGCGGGCCGAATCCGGCCCTCGGGCCATTTCGATACGGCCCGCGGTCATAATATATCACAAATAAATGAATCTTGTTTTTTAGAGATTTAGACTGCACTACTACGCAGGTTTAAAAATGCGCGCGCTTTACTTAAAAGTAATTTCAAGAGTAGCGAGAGTGTTTTTCTCGTTGTTGCGTGCGAAAATAAATAAGAACAAACATCGCACAAAATTATGACAATCGAAATTATGACTTGTCGAATCATAAATATTACTAATAAATATGTTTATCTGTTGTTTATCTGTTTATCTGCACAAGACTTACGAATGAACATCTCCAATCAATTCTTAAAATAACTACCACGAATATGATACCTGACATCAATGAGATTGTCAAAAACAAGAGAAGTCAGGTATCCGGATCCTCGAGCTCAAAATAATTACCCTCTTTCTTACTTTTGGTATGATTTGTAACAACTATGTATGTTTTAGTTATTTAATTTGAACCTGGCCCGCCTACACATTCTTAATCGAATATATGGCCCTCTGCAAAATTGAGTTTGACACCCCTGCTCTACAGTTTACACTAGCGCCAAGAATTCTAGAGCGATACCCCGCATTCCATCAGACAGAGACTGTTTTAGGTACCTATCCTCTCGCGATCGAGGGGATCCCTTTGAAACCGCATTTTGAAAAACCTTTACTCAGTTGTGTGTAAAACTTCAAATTTGTACACTCTCACTCAATCAGTCAGATTCACCTTTTATATATGTAGACTAGCTGCCCGGCGCAACTTCGTTCGCGTGGTGCTACCCTACCCTACCCGGCAGATGGCGCTGCAGTCGATAATATAACCTAGATACCGACTGCTGCTGATTTGTGAATCAAAACCATCCAGGGCGCCACCCAAACGCATACAAAAAAAAACATTCAAATCGGTCCAGCCGCTTAGGAGGAGTTTAGTGACAAACACACGTACAGTTGTTTTTTTTTTGTATGCGTTTGGGTGACGCCCTGGATTGTTTAAAAAGGGTAGAGTAGAGTAGGTAAGGGTACCGTAGGGTAGCACCACGCGAACGAAGTCGCGCCGGGCAGCTAGTATTTATTTAAAACTTTCATGAAAGTAAGCCTATTCGACCTAAATGAGTTCGCATGATCAGTTAGTCGCAAGTATGTCATCATTATACATATATATACTTTACTAACATTAGGATTAAGATTAATTGTATACTAACAAATATGGACATTGTCTGATATAAATAAATAAATAAAAAAAAAAAAATAAAATAAATTATGGAAGTAAATTGAATTACAAACTTAATTAATTCATCAATCCATCACTACGTCAATTCATGTAATTGCAAATTATATGATAATGATATCGACACGATATTGTCTTGACGAATGGAAAGACATCATTCCGATAAATTGTTGCGAAATTACTGCCCTATTGACTACTTTGTCGGCAGCTGGCATCGATAAAGGGTAAAATATAAAAAGACAATTTCGACACAAGCTTTATTTTTCTTGATCAAAACTCTGCAATATTGACACGCCTTTCTAGCATGTTTTTTTAGTCTTATTTTGCCAGAATGCTTCTTATGTTGAGATAGGGTAGCTAAAACCCAAACAAACTGCGATTAAAGTGTATTGAACTATCAAGTCAATGAGCGTTAGAAACAATAACAAATAAACTATACACATTATAGTGAGTGATGTCATCGAACTCAATTGGCGAACCCACAATGACAAGGTGATATTGGGTCACTCATTCAAACCGCTTACGTATGTTATCTTAATGTTTCCATTAACTTCGGAGACTCATTAAACAAATAAGTACAGAGATATTTAAACTATAAACTATACTTTATTTTCCGTTCATTTAAATAAAATTGATTGCAATAAAAAAAAACATCGTAAGTTATCGCTCCTCCCACAGAGTGAGTCTGACTGTGAAAGCCAAACGAAATCGTATTTAAAAGAAATAATAGATGATAAGGAAATTCTAAGGCAACACAGATACATTTTTATAATGAACTACAGAGATATCAGTTATGACGGCTTAGAGGGTATTGAAAGATAAGAAATCTGTAAGCGCAGCATATGTCCCACACTATGCATATTTATAGCTATGCTAGACCCAGTTCCGTCTTTACCATACGGGAAACACGGAGCCCAGGCCCAGGGCCCCCAAACTCATAGGGCCCCCGAAAGGTACCTATATTCGCTTACACTAGAATCTAGTGTAATCGAATATAGTGTAGTGACTAGATAGTAAGAATTACCTTCAACATTCTAAATTAAAAATAATATCTGACACCAGATCAGATTTAATTTTAACCATGCTAAAAATATAAAATCATAGCAGAAAAAAATACTATAGCTTTTTGTTATTCACTTTACTTTCCAATGGGGCCCCAAATTCTCGTGTGCCCAAGGGCCCCAGCATGGCTTAAGATGGCCCTGGCTAGACCACTGTGATAGAGACGCTTGCCCCTTCACCTCTACCATTATGTTGCACCTTATCACACGGCACGCGCTGCCGACTATCATATTATTATCTGTATAACGGATGACCTGCTTTATTTCTCGTAAGAAACAATATTAATTTCACAATACGTATGCTCACTACGTTTTACTATTCTATCTCTATGGATTTTACGATGTGTAAATAAGCAAACGAACAAATTTTGTTATTGTTTTGTTACAGAAAAATCCACCACCAAATGTGCTAGAAATAAGCCTCGCCGGAACGATACCAGAAATCACCAACAACCTGACCAATCAACACCATTCACTGAAACCTAATTTCATACATAACTTGGAACAGATTATGAAAGAATGCGTTCATGCATGCGATATTGTCTCCCAAATGCCGGCTGTTAAGGCGTTGATTAATTCCACGGTGAATTTTGATATGGTGATAGTAGAAGTGTTCGGAAGTGATTGCTTTCTGCCGCTCGGTCGGCGGTTTCAAGCTCCGGTCGTCGGTTTGCTCTCCAGCGTACCGCTGCCCTGGGTCAACCAACAACTCGGCAATCCTGAAGCCACTGCCTACGTGTCTTCCTATATGATGGGTTATGGACAACGCATGAACTTGTGGGAACGATTCTCAAATACCATAGCCGTCATTATGGCAAAGATACTATACAAATATAAATCGCAGGTTCCTTCGCAGGTAAGATAAAGCGCTATAATACGCCTGAAGTGGACCCAAAAATCATAGTTTTATTAAATGTATATACCTGCTTGTAGGTCATCGCCGATCGTCTTTTTGGACCAGGACCCAAGCTGGAATATCTAGCCCAAGAATACAGCTTGGTGCTTTCAAACAGTCATTTCAGTATAAATGAAGTGCGGCCCTTGGTCCCTACCTTAGTCGAGGTTGGAGGTCTACACTTGGATGAGACGCAGACTCTATCAAAAGTAAGTCACATCTCAGTAAAAATAATAAATCGTAAACTTTCCATTGTTTTTATTCTATTCCTTTACAGTGCCGCTATCTCTTCGGTACTGTAGGTACTGATATCTATTTAGAATAGGCCTTCGTTATCGAGTCACATTAAATAGCGATATATTTCTATCAACATGTATCTCAGTTTCCTCAACATTAATAGCCAGGCGGCGCGTACTCTTAAGTCAGTGGGTCACACAGACTGCGTGTTTACTAAGTTACGTATACCATGCCACCGTTCAATAAATCTTACAAGATTGATAAGTTTCTTCAGTTCCCTCCGACCTGGGATTCTGAGAAAACATTGTGCAAGTACTTACAGTACTGAAGTTCATGTTAATATAACAATACTGGTATTAAATTAATATCGTAATCGTAACGAACTATTGTCATAAGAAGGATCGTTCGATCGTGACGAGCCGACTATTAACCCACATGCAAAAGGAAATACAACTATCGCACCGCCCTAGGACCTAAGACCTGACCTTTTGGCACAAAAGATACGTGTCTAATTATTTGTTATTGCCTAAATTAATCATAATGTAGGTGGTAGGTACTCAATGTTTTTCTCACACATTTTTTTTTATGTAAACATGCGATGAACAGATATTTATCGCAATCCAAACTATACGCATACTAAAGTTATATATAAATTATATTTTCACTGGAATGGACGATAAACGGTAGCAGTAACAAAAAAATCCTATAGTATTCCAAAAGTCTCGGATGTGACTCTCAAACTCATGAAGCGACGACGTGAAATGAAGTTGCAGTCTTCAGCTGATACAGCCGAATATCGGGAGCTAAATAGGCAGGTCTCAAACGCAATGCGACACGATATACGCCTCTTTAATACTTCATGTATTGAAGAGGCAATAAAACAGAACAAAGGTTCTAAAGTGCTCGCAAGAGATTTGTCTATTGACCAAGCTGAAGACCGATACCGGCAACATCATTACGTCAAACCCAGAGAAATAATCTTGAGAGAGATCGAGAAGTTCTATGGATAGCTGTACACCTCGTCACAGAAACCAGATACATTACCGGTAAGTGATGTAAGAGCCAAGTTGACCCGACATTACACCGAAGATATCTCGGACGTCAGCCTGTACGAGATTAGAATGGCTCTGAAACAGCTTAAAAACAACAAGGCGGTGGGTAAAGACACAACAAAGCTGTTGAAAGCGGGTGGTAAACCGATACTTGTAGTCCTTCTGAAGCTATTTAATTCCGTCATACAAGAAGGTACAACGGCAGAAGTATGGAGTGGAAGCGTGGTGGTGCTCTTCTTCAAGAAAGGCGATAAGGCCCTATTGAATAATTACCGCCCTATCTCCCTCCTAAGCCACGTTTATAAGCTGTTTTCGAGAGTCATTACGAATCGTCTAGCACATTGGTTTGACGACTTCCAGCCTCCCGAACAAGCCGGTTTCCGTAAAGGCTTTACTACCATATACCACATACATACACTCCGCCAGATTATACTGAAGACTGAGGAGTATAATCGGCCATTATGCCTGGCGTATGTGGACTATGAGAAAGCCTTCGATTCAGTCGAGACATGGGCGGTGTTACAGAGTCGACAGTGATGCCAAATCGACTATCGCTATATCGAAGTGTTGAAGTGTTTGTACAGCAAAGCCACCATGTCAATCCGAGTCCAGGTCGAGAGTACAGTACCAATCCAGTTGCAGAAGGGTGTAAGACTGGGTGACGTAATTTCTCTGAAACTCTTCATCACTGTAATGGAGGATGTATTCAAGCTCTTGGACTGGAAGGGATATGGCATCAACATCAATGGCGAACGCATCACTCACCATCGATTTGCCGACGATATAGTCATAATGGCGGAATCGCTGGAAGCTTTGAACATCAAGCTCAATGACCTCAACAGAGTTTCCCAACTCAAAATGAATATGGACAAGACAAAAATTATGTCTAATGTTCATATTCCGCTGTTGCCGGTGAATTTTGGGAGCACCGTTCTCGAAGTTGTAGACGAGTATGTTTACCTAGGACAAATTGTCCAACTAGGTAGGTCCAACTTCGACAAAGAGGTCAATCGCAGAATCTAACTCAGATGGGCAGCGTTCGGGAAGCTACGGCATATCTTCACGTCCAAAATACCTCAGAGTCCGAAGACAAAGGTCTTCAATCAGTGCGTATTACCAGTGATGACATACGGGACAGAGACGTGGTTTAATAATTTTTAAGAGACCGCATAAATAAGCTCAGAGTCACTCAGCGAGCTATGAAACGAGCTATGCTCAGAATTTCTCTACGTGACAGGGTCCGTAATGAGGACATTCATAGGAGAACGAAAACGACGGACATAGCTCGTAGAGTTAGTAAGCTGAAGTGGCAATGGGCAGGACATGATAACCGATGGGGAAGAAAGGTGCTCGAGTGGCGACCACGTACTGGAAAGCGCCGAGCAGGACGACCTCCCACCAGGTGGACCGACGACCTGGTCAGAGTCGCTGGGCGCCGCTGGATGCAAGCGGTCTAGAACCGTTCGAAGTGGAAATCAATGGGGGAATATCAGCCCATGGATGTCCACTGCTGAACATAGGCCATGTTCAGCAGTGGACATCCAAAGTGGATGTGGTATTAAATATGTTATTTTTAAGGACATGAAAAAGCTGCTCGACGCTTCGAGCGAAGGAGTAATATACTGGAGTTTTGGATCGATGTCAAGGATCGAGACTATCCCAAGCGATAATTTAGCGCAAATATTCGAAGTCATATCAGAGTTGCCACAAATGATATTCGTTAAGATGAACAGAAGACTGCTCTCTAGGAATATCACAGTACCTGACAATGTCTATACTATGGATTGGATACCGCAGTACGCGACTCTATGTAAGTGTACAGATCTATATTCTATCAAAGATACACAGATGTATTTACTAATAATGTAGAGGTATTTTTTTTGTTTGTATTGTTTTTGCTGGAATTACTGAACCGATTCAAAAAATTCCATCACGTATAATAAGCTACACTAGCCCTGACCTGACTAATAAAGGCCATAAAAATCATATTGAAATAATCTAATAAATCTACTGTCCTAATGCAGGTCATCCTAATGTGAAATTATTCATATCTCACGGAGGTCTACTCGGCACTCAAGAGGCGGTAGCGTGCGGCGTTCCCATGTTGATGGTGCCTTTGTACGCAGATCAAGCTCTCAACGCAAGAGCCATGGCAGACCGTGAGGTCGCGAGGATTGTTCAACTGAAGGAAACTGACCCCAATATCTGGAGAGAGGCTTTAAATGATTTACTTACAAATCTGAAGTATGTATCTGTTTATAATGTGTCTGGTCCGATCGTTTTTTATGCTAGTTATATCAATAAGTGAGATTCCCCGACCTATCTATCTTGACCATATTTTTATATCAGACATAAACATGCTTTATATACCTCGTCTTGATGTTTTTTTTATTTCAATAATATTATTGAATCATCATTGTTCGTGCACTAACAGAAAAACTGTCTCCGCCGTCTCAAGTGATAACCCAAACTGACATTTAATATGTGACTAGTTATATTTTGACTAAACATGCGTGATTTTATATCCAAATCTGTGTGAAACGGACTATCTAACGCAAAAATATTATTTCATATCGGAATGGTATTTCCCGAGATTGACTCGTTCAAACATACAAACTGTTAAGCTACATAATATTTATATTACAGAACTAAATAGTTTTTCGTTAAATAAAGTTTGTTAAACATAGCAAATACAAATTCAAAAGTGAATATTGTATGAGTTTTTCAATTTGTATTTGCTTTTTTGGCCTCACTCCCGTGTTCCACGCGCTCCATCTGCCTTGTTCTTTAATCTGTGGTATAGATAGATAAATTGGAAATTAATATTTACTTCATTTGTTTTCACAGGTATCAAGAAAATGCTTTGAAATTGAGAGACGTGTTCGTGGATCGACCGATGCGACCTCTAGATACGAGTATTTATTGGATCGAATATGTTCTGAGACATAAGGGCGCCGCGCATCTCCGGTCGCCCGCCCTCAACCTGTCTCTGCCACAGAGTCTATTGGTCGACGTGGTGGCCCTCAGTGTCGCCATAGCGTCAATGACAATATTCATACTTCACATACTATATAGATACCTCTGTACCAGATGTATACGGTGGTGGCCTCGACAAAAACTTGTGTTTGAAAAGAGACTGTTTAAAAAAAATATTAGTTTCTTCTTGTGCCTACTATGGAAGTACAAGTTGAAAGCGAATTGACCATTGGTTAAGGTTAAAAATTAACTTATTGTATTATAAACCATAATGTAGGTGTAAATATTAATGAGTAAGATAATAAAGAAAATAAAATAATTTTCATACCACCTTGTTGTTTTCTTATAATTATAGCTTTCCTATAAAGTTTATGTTGTTATGTGTTGAGTGAATAGACTATCAATAAGGAAAATGTGCTAATTACAGTTACTGGAATGATTTATGATCTTCAGAATCGCATAATTAATGTTATTGATAAAACAATGATGTCATGAAGTTACTTCATAAAAAATACAAATAAATAACAAAATAACATCATTGAAAATAACTTGTTTGTGAACAGTTTTACTTTCTTTTGTATACACAAAATTATAATTCTTACTGACATATTGACGCAAAGGCTAAACTGCTGGTCCTAAAGACATGGAATTTTGGGGACGTGTTCCTTGTAAACTGTAGGAATCCACTACGAAAGGTTTTTGGAAATTCCATCCCCATGAGTTACATAGGAAGTGTAAGTTTGTATGTAAATCTGTAATTTTATGAAGATAAACCTATGCAAATGTGCATTTAGCCGTTTAGTTAGAAATTAAGAGTGACCTATTTATGATTTTTTGTACAAACTAACGGGAAGGTGTAGCGAATTTTTTATGTATTTATTTACTCTTAGGAAGATTTAAAGCTAAATTTTACGATAGAATAAGCATACAGATACTCCTACGACATTTATAAATCAACGTGTTACAAAATACCCTGTACAAATTATCAAAGCCAAAAATGTTGTCAACCCTAGTAAGCTGTCATGTCAGGGAACCAGATTATTTAATAGAAAGGCCTACGTACCTATTTTACCCAATAATTGTCTACAAGCTTCAAACAATTTCAAGTTGGTTTTTTTTTTTTGTTTTGACTTTTATTATGAAAAAATAAGTGTTCGTTTAGGTTGTTCTGTAAGGTTAGGTCTTTTAATTTTTTTGTCGTTCTGCGAATTAGGTAGAAATGTAGGTACATTCTGCGGAGTTTACTCTTTAATTTTACTGAAATAGGGTTTGCACATCAGTGAAAATAATAATATTTTTTTATTTTTTTGGTGTATGTTATACAGCGTTACTACGATTCTTAAATATTGTGAATTTAATCTCATTTAACCTCCTTTCGGCTTTACGGGTAATTTTGTAACAATATACAGGTCGTTGTTTTGGTCAGCGACAAGCGACTCAGGGTCGATAATACAAATGATACTGGTGCTAAAAAAAATATAAAAAAAATACTTTATTATTTTTAAATAATAAAAATAAAAAATAAAAAAATTTGAAAATCATGTAATAAGCTAAAGTGTAGGCATAATACTCAACGGGAGTACGAGGGAGTAAAGCGGTGGGGCGATGGCGGCTTGTGCCTAGCTCTAGTCTGTTCACGTGCCTAGTAACCATACTTTGCAGTAATTTTATTTCAAATTGAATAAGGTATTTCTCATCATATTTACAATATTTAATGGAATTAAGTCCATTTTTGGGGAATATATATTTTGTACTACAGCTCCTGGGTCGCTTGTCGCCGAGCAAAACAACACCCTGTATAAGAGATATACCTATGTATATTCCGGCCCGGCGTACCTATAGTGTAGGGCAGTGTTTTTCAATCTGTGGGTCGCGACCCCTAGGGGGGTCGCTTGCGACGCATCCAAAAAGCATGCGTGGCTCTCAAAGACCCTGCGCCCGTATTATGGGCGACGCCGAGAGGGGGTAACAAGGCGCGCAGCTCCTTTAAAATAATTTAGTCATATATTTCCACCACAAAAACACAATCCGTCTTTTTAAAATAGGGACTATCAAAAATGGACCATGGGCGGATTATTTACAGGGGGATGCATCTGCATGTACACCAGAGGCGTAGCGTGGGTTTCAGCCACCCGGGGCGGAGAAAAATTTCGCCGCCACCTTATTTAGGTCTTTAAATTCAAAAGACTCTAAATATACAGTAATCCTAAGGATAACCTAATCGCACCGAATTTTACATAGGTGCGACATAAATATGAAATAAAATCAGTGGCGGATTTACCAGCAGGCTCAGTAGGCTTGAGCCTAGGGCGGAAGCTTTTGGGGTGCTAAATTTGGGGAGCCTTTTTTTCTCATGTCCTGCAGAAAGAAGCATACATTACCTATACATGATTGAACTTTGAGTTACAAAGAAATGTATCCAAAAAAAATCTTATGCACATTCAACCAAATTGTTGTAATAATCTAGGAAGGCTAGATGATTGAAAAAATCTATTTAGTCCGTCATTTACATTGTAAAAATATATTAGACACGTATTTTTTCTTTTATCAATTAAACAATCAAATACGAAGATATCGTGTGTTGAAGTTCCGCGTGACGTCACGTTATGGTATCGTTTTTACGTTAGTGAGCGTACTTATCCTTGGCATGCTCAATGCGTGAATTATTCAACTGCGTGGGTTCCAAAAAGGAGATGTGTACCTATTCCAGGTGACTTCGAACATAGGCCCAGTATAAGATTTTAATTGTTTGTAAACTACGGAAATGGAATGACCTTCGTGAAATATACCCTAGAGCCTTGAATCCCTTTTACAATGCAGTCAATATGTTTATCAAATAATAGTTTTCAATCTTATGTACTCTCGCTAGGTTCTGATTGTTTAGCCTGTAGCTGAGTCTACTATTTGGTTATTTGGTGTCAACGTCATGTAAAAGCACTTAGATAATGTCACCGTAATTTTGTGAACACCGTTAGCCTTTTATTCTGTGTCGATAAATTGTGAACTGTACCATACGATTAACGCTCGATTTGAAATACGACTAGGCGGTCACTCATCCAGATAACATCTGTTATGGTAAAAAAAACGAATCAGAGATCCATTTAATTTTCAGCTGTTAAGTGCCATATAAGTATGATAGATTGAGCTAGACGAAATAGCTATTTGTAAATACTTTACCAATAAAGGACAGGGTCTCCGTAATCCAAATCGAATCGGAAGTGTGAGAAAGCCAGAAGTGTGCCCTTGTTATCCTTTGCAATGAGGTACCACGCGGCGTCGTCCGTCATCTCCTCAGTCTTGCGCTCCTTGTTCCAACCCCAAGAGCATGTCTCATACCTGTAACATTTTATGTTTGATTTTGGTTTTATGCAAGTCTTGTTATGAATGATTATAATATTAGGAGTTATTAAAGTGCGAAATATCCGTTTTATATTTTAAAATAGCTGTCCTCCGCGGTTTCACACGCGTTCCCGGGATAAAAAGTATATAAAACTCGGGGATAATGTAGCTTCCTAATCTTTGGAACTAACAGTTGGTTTCGAAAAATTATTTTACTGATAAAAGAATTTTTCGACACCAACTAGTAGTTCCAGAGATAAGCTCGTTTAAACAAATTATAGGTTATATATTATAGGTTGACTCGCAGATTCTGGTATTTTTTCATTATGTTAGTTTATGTCATAGTTATAGGAAACGCGTCGCATTTTCGCGAGCCAAGGGTTAAATGTTGATTGTAGTGGACAACAAAAATTTCGTTAATTTTAGTTGAAGTTTAAAATGTTATCGCCTCAAAAAAACCGACAAAATTAAAACTTATTAAGCTTTGAAACAATACCAAATACAGTGCAATAAATTCATAGTTGTACCTGCAATCCTGAGGGATCCATTACTGGGGATAAAATGTATCCTATACCTATGTTAATTTTAAACATATTCTAGCCGTGAGCCATATTTCATCAAAATCCATTCAGCCGTGTAGGCGTGAATGAGCCACAAACATCTAAACTTCTAAAAAATATTAGTGAGATTAAATTATTATAATGCACTGTATTGTATTATTTTGAAAACAAATTCTGTTTTGTCTAGTATTTATTTATTTATAAGTCAAAGCCAATTCAATTCAAGTTTTTAGCCGCTTGTACAACGGAGTGTTCTAAGGAATTGTTCGACTTGATGCCTACGGCTACCGTCCACCATCGCAACTCTCGCCATCGACGGGGAGTCCATCCTCACACATTGAAACCAGATTTGTTTCGAACTGCCGGGCTAAAAGGAGTTTTCTTCCGCGGATGCTCGGACTGTGGAATGAGCTCCCCGCCGTGGTTTTCCCAATGGAGTACAGCATGGGGTTCTTCAAAAAGGGTGTGAAGAGATTTCTTCAGGGTCGGCAACGCGCGAGTGATACCCCCGGTGTTTCAAGCGTCCATAGGCTACAGTAACTGCTTACCATCAGGCGGGCCGTATGCTTGTTTGCCAACTTAGTGGTAAAAAAAAATATGTAGGCCCTAGTAGGGCACTTACATATGAAGGTCAAAGCTACTGAAGTTACCACTAAGTTGGGTTTCAGTATTCCCATTTCAATTTAACATTCTTATAAAATTATACTAAAGTAGGTATAGCATATTAAAAGAACAAATTCAGAACCAACTATAACACAAGGGAACAAAATTATCCTTTTTTTTTTGGCGCATGGATTTTTATGGGTGTCGTTAACTAATTCCGGGTTGCGGATTTCAAATCTACTCAATTTTTTTCTCTAACAGCTCTAGTTTTTGAGATACAGCGATTGGCTACTAGTTACACTTAATATTCATAAAACCGAGCTGTTTTGTAAAAAAGTCTTTTTTCTGTAACATCAGTGGTGAATATACATTCAAAAATTTTAGACTATGTGCGTCAGAGTCGTAAAACGGGTGGGTTTTGATTACTTTGGATTTCCTTTAGACATGCACGTGCTGGTGCATGTGCTGTGCTGGTGCCTTATATGGTATGTAAAACATGCGTGGTATCTTTGAGATTATGGGCAAATAAGAAAATACCCCATCTCAAGTATCATACACCAATGATCTGGCGGGAACCTTCAAATTCCCGATGATTGATGGATGATAGTTATTTTAGTGTGGTTGATAAAAACGTGATAACAAAAAAAATCTAGTCTAAATGGTTTTACCCTAACTTTTTATTTATTACTCGACCAGTATAGTAGTGGTTAATTTTTTTTTAAATCAAAATATTTTTTCTTGAAACTCATGGTTTCATTATATCTCAAAAACTAAAGCTGATACAAAAAAATCTGAGTTCAGATCTAAAATCAGCACCCTGATAAAGGGATAGAACCTTTGTGGCATAGCTGGCCGCCGCCATTTTAGTTTTTTTTCTATGTCGCGGCGCACGATGTAACTGGTATATATGGGTAGAGGACACTTATACAAACAAAAATGTTAATCAATATGGTGGCCTAAAGTGTCACGTTTCCGAGATATTTGGAGGTAAAGATCGCCATATGAGAATTACGACAATCATTAAAAATTAACTTATTACGTGTTTATATGCATGCGATATTATTCAAATAATAGTTCCCAGGCTGATTTATCAATTTTTTAGAATAGAATTAAACTAGGAGCACGAGAAACAATATTTTTAATTACCTGCCTACTAAACAGCATCGTAATATTTGCTATGAACCACAATGTGGTCAAAGTAGCTCGGATCGTGACTTGTTTTCCATCTTGTCATTATTATACAAACAAAAATGACAATACTTGTCCTAAAATCTCAAAGTTCCAAGTTAATTGGAACTAAAGATCGCTAAGTAATGCTCCCTGAGCGCCAAAATTAGAAATAGCGACGTAAATTAATAAAAAAAACCCGGTCCCGCGGCCGGCCACCTAAATGAAAGTCCCGTCTTCGTGGAAGACTGCTCACGTGCACACAATGCCCAAAAAGGACGATAGATCAGACCCGACGAATTTCAGGCCTATTGCCATCACCTCCCAATCTCTCCAATGTCATGGAGCACACGCAACTCTTGAGATACCTAGAGGATCACGATTTGTTGAGTGACCGACAATATGGCTTCCGCCATAGTCCCATGGCTGGTGACCTTCTAGTGTATGTCTATGTTATGTGTCTATGTATACACTAGGTCACCAGCCAAGGGACTATGGCGGAAGCCACTCACCATCCAGCCAAGTGGTCACTCGCCATCGAGAGTCAAGGTAGCGAAGGCGTTCGATCGGGTCTGGCACTGGGGTCTTCTAACGAAGTTACCAGCATATGGGCTTCCCGAGGAACTATGTAAATGGATCGCCAATTTTCTGTCCAGCAGATGCATAAGAGCTGAGAGACTTAAATGCTGGCGTCCCGCAAGGGTCTGTACTGCCCCCAACACTGTTCCTGCTGCATATC
The DNA here is from genome assembly GCA_951394255.1 of Polyploca ridens. Taxonomy (NCBI): domain Eukaryota; kingdom Metazoa; phylum Arthropoda; class Insecta; order Lepidoptera; family Drepanidae; genus Polyploca; species Polyploca ridens. The sequence continues at coordinate 8,545,413 of OX596262.1, forward strand.
AATGAAATGCTGTCTACTGACGGCATTCATTGTACAGAGGACGCTCATTGCAAATATTCCTCGTTTCGTGGTGGAGGAAACCCGCGAACGGCTTGTGTCTGAAATCGATAGCACACTAACCAGTATCTCCGATTGCGGTCGACTAAACCTAGTCCATTAAAACCCCACTAAGACTCAAGTCTGCGCGTTCACCGCTAAGAAATCCCTATTTGCTGTGGCTTCACAATTCCAGAATACGAACATCAGTGAAAGCATCGGGATCCTCGGCATCGACATTTCTAACGACGTCAATAGGCCGTCTAGAAGACAAGGTTAAGCTAGCATCCAAAAAACTCGAAGTGCTCAACAGAGCGAAGTAGTACTTCACATCGGGACAAAGGCTGCAGCTTTACAAGTCGCATGTCCGGCCTTATATGGAGTACTGCTCTTACCTGGATCCCAGTTTGGGCCTTTAGACTCAGTTCAGCGATGTGCCATTAAAATTGTCGACGATCCCGAGCTCACAAGCGGCTTAGGGCCCCTCAATCTGAGGAGAGACTTTGCCTCCTTATGTTGTTCTACCGCTTTTACAACAAACAGTGTTCTGTAGAATTGTTTAACCTGATGCCCACGGCTACCTTCTACCATCGCAAGTCTTGCCATTGACGGGGAGTCCATCCTCACACATTGGAACCAAAATAGTTTCGAACTATGTGGTCTCAAAGGAGCTTTCTTCCGCGGACGCTTAGACTATGTAATGAGCTCCCCGCCGTGGTTTTCCCAACGGAGTACAGTGTGGGGTTCCTCAAAAAAGGTGTGAAGAGATTTCTGTAGGGTCGGCAATGCGCGAGTGATACCTCTGGCATTGCAAGCGTCCATAGGCTACGGTAACCGCTTAAAAACAGGCGGGCCATATGTTTGTTTGCTACCTAAGTAGTATAAAAAAACCTTTTAAATAAAGGTTTGATTGAGGTCACAGCTTGTTTCTATTATGTGTATTATTTTATTTTTAAAACCGAATTTTAAAATAGATCTCGTGGCTGATCACCCATTCATTGGACTGATGGTTGGACCATGGACCATGGTACAGTGTTCTCGCAGTGCTACGAACCGCCATAAATGGAGAAGCATTGCAAAAGCAGTAACCCTAGTAAAGGAGAACATTGGCGTTGAAGACTCTCCATGTACACCATCTTTTGCAACCATGACCACTCTGACAAGAGTGCCCGACTGAGAAGATACAATATTATTTGACCACAGTTTATTGCTTAAAAACAAGAACATAAATTGTACTTAATCAACTTTAAACTATTGTCATTCTTCTTTATAAAAAATTGTTAAATCAACCTGGGAACTATTATTTGCATACAATCTAAACACGTAATAAGTTAATTTTAAATTTTGGTCGTTATTCTCATATGGCGATCTTTACCTCCAAATATCTCACAAACGTGACACTTTAGATCACCATATTGCTTAAATTTTTTTGTTTGTATAAGTGTCCTCTACCCAAATATAACACTTATACCGTGCACCGCCACATTGAAAAAAAATCATAATGGTGGGTGGCTATGCCAGCTCCCATACAAAAATGTTCGTACTCCTTTATAATATTAGTCAAAAAATGCTGTTCCCTTGTGACTTGAATTATTGTTATCTGGAAGAAATAGTTTCAACAATAAGGCTGCCTAAGTTGTTTGTTTTTACAATTTTTCTTGTAAATAAATTACCAGACATGTTTTGTTTTTACTTTAGAAGGCTTTGAGGATGACGTCCACCCATACCAGGGCGATTTCCTTTGCCTATAGTAAGTCTAGATGGTAACTGGGTCTCAAGTGCAACTGCCAGTACATGCTAGGTGCCTCGTGACAGATTGAAATGAAATGAAATGAAATAAATGAAATGAAATAATTTATTCATTCAAATAGGCCTTCACAGGCACTTATGAATAGTCAAACTCTAATACTCTAATGCACTAATGCACGGTTCGGAAGGTTGATGTTATCAACTTAAGGGTGATAGTCAGACATGTAGGTAAATAGTATCATACCACCATGTTATGCTTTCTTCACAATGTTTTCCTTCAACTCAAGCTCATAGAAGACTTTGATATGAGCCTACTTAGCATGACATTCTGCATGCATTTCTTGCACCACACATTTTCAAAAGGGTCTGCTGATCTGAAAATTTTGCTGGTTAGTAATAAGTGATTGAAAAAGTATATCCAATCATATTACTATACCACAGTAAGACTGTTTACAAGCAATTATAGTCATGTATTATATTATTTATAACATTATAATGCATGAGAAATAAACAACCAGTATAAAATCCAACTAATGTATTACAACAACTGTGCACTCTACTAGTGCACTTCTAGGCTTTTGTATGCTTACTACTTTCAGTTTCATCATCATGTTCCAAATAATATTGTGCACAAACACAAGCAACAATCCTATCTAAAAGGAAGTTTTATAATGCAAAAAAGGTGGTCTTACAATTTTTTCATATTCCTTTCTGTAAGGTCTATGGCCCATTGTAATACATTCTTATCAACTTCGGTGACTCTCTGTATGTACATTTCCACTTCAAGATCTTCATTTCGGAAAACCAGCAACTCTTTGCACAGTGAAGATATATTTGTCAGTTTATTTGCTGAAGTCACAAACGACATAGCATCAGCAATGCGTCGCTGCTCTAATTTTCGAGCTTGACGCTTCTCTTTGTTTTTATTAACATTAGTCTGAGTTTTTTTCTGTAAATAAACGAAATTACAAATGTAATTTTTTGTGTGTAAATTACATACCATGATAATATCTCAATACAGTTAAAACCTGTTTACTTACACCCATTATGACTTATAGTTGTTAAAGTTATTTCAGAAAACAGCCGGCGAATAACCTGCAAGCAAATGTACGAAACACCGAATCAGTGCTGCAAACCCCAACATCAGGGTTGGATTCAGACCCCCAAAAAATTATTGTCTATGGAAAATAAAATTATACTACTTGTCGAAAATTATACTACGTTTCGCGTTTTTCGTCCAGTTTGTTATGAATTTAAATAAAAATACATTTGGAAGGAAATTTTGGTTTTATTGTTATTGTACAAATCAACCAAATTTAGGCAAGTAGATGTTTATTTCAGCCAATTCGTCAATCGGAACTACGATTTTGGCATTGACACGACATAGCATGTCGTCAGATGGAATAAATTCAATACACATTAGGTACATTTACTTTCTCTCACAGCATCGCATGAAAGTATCAGGAGTCATTAGAGCGATTTATTACAACTACAACAACGATTACAGCTTTATTTCGTAATTAAAGTAATATTTTTTAATTTATTTCTAACAGTAACAGTAGCAATCGACCTAAAGGTAAAATTATGGTATTTTCGCGTAGTATAATGGCATTACGATACTACATACTACACATCACAAAATTATGGTACAAATAGTATAATTATACTACGAAATCCAACCCTGCCCAACATGCAAAAAAGAAGTATATTTATGGCAAAAATCCAGGAGATAGGGTCAAAAAGAAGGAGAAATAAAAAAAATAACCTTTTTGCTGTATTTAGATTAATAGGATTCTTTATATTATACCTTAGTTTTAGTTTTAACAAGCAAATCCTTTTTATTAGGACTTATTTTTACCAGTGTCGAGTTATATAAGTTTTAGTCACTATAAATCACTTCCACATTGACGGCTCTGTCAGTAATAAAATTTTCAGTTTCGATAAGACATACAAATGTGTCAGTAAAAAGGTGGTAATCGTACTAAAACATTTCACGGATTTTTTAAACAACTTGAAAAATCACGATACAAGTAATTCATTTCACTTCACAGGCATTGATCTTTATTGGGTAAAACACCACCGGTAAATATGCAATATAACTCAAAATACACGAAATCTTGAAAATAAAACGAAAACGCAACGTCACTTTGCAAGTTTTACACAGAGATGCAGATTATTCAGAGCATTGACTGGTTTATTTTATGTCAATATCAGGTGTTATTTTTATAAAAATATAAAATGTCGTACACTTTACTCACATCGTGAAAATCCAGGAGATTTTCATTGAATTGAAAAATAAATAAGGAGATAAGGAGACATGTCCAAAAATCATGGAATCTCCTGGAAAAGAAGGAGAGTTTGCAGCACTGCACCGAATCACCGGTAAACACATGCGTCAGCATCTCTAATAAGTCTGTGGTAAACACTAAACAAACAATAAAATAAAAAAGCAAGAAGCACTGTTTCTTTTTTGTTAATTTTTTTCTTGACCATGGATACTAAGTCCTTCAGTCGCATACATTTTATTAATTATATCACTTTAAATTAGTCCACACATTCACTTTCACATAGTCCACATGATCAGTCACCGTCAAGTCCTGTGGTCAAGTCATGTTTTAGTAAAATGGTAGTAATTGTACTAAAACTTGTCACGGACTTTTTGAGACAACTTGTAAAGTCACGATACACATATTGCCCGGTCGGCGCTCAGCGATCGAGCGGAGGCTCTATTCATTAGTTTGAGCACGTGGATTTGTGTAGGAATCTTGTTCTGCAGGCAGCTAATTTGTTGAGATTAGTTCCCGCGCATAGGGCTTACCGTCCGGCGGCCGAGCGTGCAGAGGTGCCAAGTTCTTAACGTACGTTAGACTCGAGGCATCGGCTCGCCGGAACATGCTGGTAGTTAGTCGGCCTATGAAGTCCGCCAGGCTCTCCATTTTTAAATCCTCACGTACCGAGGGGCGCTGACAATCGTTCGCATGGCCAAGTTTTGCTGAACGGCCAGCTTTTTTCTGTTCGTCGGCTTGGTAAGAGCGTACCAAGCCGGGGCAGCGTACGTGAAGCGTGACCGCACGTATATTTTGTAGATCCCTATTTTTGTTCGTATGGGTAGGAGGCGAGATGAAAGTACTGGGTGGAGTAATGCGCGGGCAACACGTGCAGAGTGCACTGTATTATCCACGTGCTTTGCCATTGTCAAGCGACGATCGATGGTCACACCGAGGTACTTCGCTGTGTTCGACCAAGCGATCTCCTGACCTTGCATCGTGAGCTTGCGTGGTGCCTTGATCCGGGGGGAGACGAGCAACGCTTGCGTTTTCGCAACGTTCACTGACAACCACCATTTCGACAGCCACTCTGGGAGGGCGTCCAGTGCCTTTTGCATTTTTGCAAAGGCGTGTCCTGGCGTAATCGACGCCGTATAGTACGCTGCGTCATCAGCGTACAAGGCGAGGAACGTCCCGTCGACGACAGGGATGTCGTCAGTGAATCGTGCGTAACACACAGGGGAGAGACAGCTCCCCTGCGGTACTCCCGCTTCTATGCGTCGCTCGTTAGACTCGGCGTCCCCTACTGCAACGAGGAAGCGTCTCTCTTGCAGGAACGATGCAAGGGTTTTTATCAGGCGGCGTGGAGCGGTCGATGTCGACATCTTTTGCAGCAGACCGGCGTGCCACACGCAGTCGAACGCCTTCTCCATGTCCAAGAATACTGCAACTGAATCTTCCCTTTTGTTCAGGGATACGGTGAAGAAATGCAGTACCTTGGACAGCTGTAAAGTAGTGGAGTGTTCGGCCCCGAACCCGAACTGTTCGCTTCTGGGCGTTATATGGGGACCGAGGTGTCGCAGCAGGAGCTTTTCAAACACCTTCGATAATGTAGAGAGTAGTGTGATCGGCCGATAGCTCTCCGGCTTTAGGGAATTTTTCCCGGGCTTCGGTATCATTCGAACTTTACCCACTTTCCAAAGGGTGGGAAAATGACTCAGGCGGAGGATTCCGTTAAACAGGCGCGTTACTGCCGCTAATGCGCGGTGCGGTAAGTGACGCAACGCCGTGTTTGTAATCCTGTCTACGCCAGGGGCACTTCTCCGCTTTGTAGTGAGCAAAGTTCGCTGAACCTGTCCGGGCGAGATTACCACCGGGTCCTCCTCGAGCGCTATCGGCGGGGCGATACTCGAAGGTGTTGCTCGACTGCAGCAACGTGGTCCTCATCGTCGGTCGGGTTCGGGCGGAACTGGCGTTCTAAGCAGTCCGCGAAGATCTCCGCTCGGTCTGCTGCGCGGTACCGGGGTGTGCCGTCTACAGCCTGGAGCGGGCGAATCGGCTCTGGGGTGCCGGCCAGGGAGCGACAGAGGCGGTGGATGCTGTTCCAACCTTCCTCGTCAACTTCCTGGATGTGACTTTCCCAGCTTAGAAGCGTTACTCTGCTGATTTCTTTTTTAATTTTTTCAGTGAGTTTATTTAGACGACGCTTTGCTTCGGGGCAACGAGTTTCTTGATAGAATTTTCGCAGGCGCTTTTTATTATACAGTGAAACTTGGTTAAGACTCCGTTGGCATAATTTTGCCGTTTTCGCTGATTTACCTAATTTAACAGACGTGATTTTACAGTTAAAATGCTGTATTTCTATAAGTTTTAATTCACAGCATGAAAGATCATTTCAATTATGATCTAATAAACGGGCTACTTTTTGATTTTTATTATTTAATTTCGATTAATCGATGTTTAAACGGATGGCTGTTTCTGAATTTTTGCTGTAAGAGGTTTAGAATATCACATATTTAAGAATCTTCTTGACGTCTAAATGGTACGAAAAAATTACAATATATTATTATGAAAGTTATCTATAAAATAAACCAATCACTTTTTACCACTTTCATATAAAAATGTTGAGTAAAAAAATATTTAACTTAGTCAAATTGTAGAGAATTTGGGTTAAGTATTGCCTTTGATTTTGGCTACTTAGAACTCTCGTTTTTGAAAACTAAAATAACATAAATAAACTTCAGCTCAAAATCAAACCAATTCCCGAAAAAAAAGTTCAAAAAACTAAAAAATTGTGGCTTTAAAAAATCTTTTAAAACTACCTAAATCGCGCAATATAATACTCGACGCAAGCCTCGAGTCAGCAGACCGCGCCGAGCGCTTCCAGAGGGTGGACGTATCGCTCTGCTCTGCGCACCGAGTTGACACTCTACGTACGACGCGACGAGTCAACGCCCTCAATTACAGACGAAAATAGTGCGACCGTGAGTTCTTGATTCTTTGGTAATTAATGTTATTTATTATTATTTCAAATATTATGTGATAATTTCAACATGCTTTCAGCAGGGCTATTTTAAAACGTCGGAATCGATATCGGAAACGGATTTAAAAAATTACGAGGCGAATTTCAGCAATTGCTATTTTAATTTCCGAAAACTTTTCGATGAATCGAATTGATATTTCGGTAAAGAAACATCAAAAATATTCGAATTCGGAAATTAAAAAAGCAATTGCGCAATATCGCCTCGGTAGTTTTTGATTCCGTTTCCGATATCGAATCCGAGCGTTTTAAAATAGCCCTGCTGGTCGTGTTCATCTCAAGAAAATTCCAACATGTCCAATGTTGGAATTTTCTTGAGATGAACTTTGACCATGTATAGTTTTAAGGGTCTGATGATGGAGTAGGAACCCTCCTACTCCATCATCAGACCCTGGAACTCCATAACGGAGCAACGTTTCCTAGCCGTGTTTAGGCTTTTTGGAATTGTCTTAAGATGAACTTTGAGCATATATGGTTTTCAGGGTCTGATAATGGAGAAGAAGGGTAAGCACTGGAACTCCATAGTGGAGAATCGTATGCTAGCCGTGTTTGGGGTTGTTGGAATTGTCGTTAGATGAACTTTGACCATGTATGGTTTTCAGGGTATGATGATGGAGTAGGAGGGTAGGCATTGGAAATCCATAGCGGAGCAACGTATCCTGGCCTTGTTTCAATTTGAGAGTCCTTGGGGTCACAAAACAAGAATCTATTCTCAAATTTTTGAAAAAGTGTCCGCCATTTTGAACTTTTTAGATACTGGTCCGATTGCTCTCAAAATCGATATTTGAGAGTCCTCGGAGTCACAAAACAAGAATCTTTTCTCATAATTATGAAAAATTGTCCGCCATGTTGAACTTTTTAGATACTGGTCAGATTGCTCTCAAAATCGATATTTGAGAGTCCTCGGGGTTACAAAACAAGAATCTATTCTCAATTTTTTTTAAAAGTGTCCGCCATGTTGAACTTTTTAGATATTGGTCCGATTGCTCTCAAAATCGATATTGGAGAGTCCTCGGGGTCACAAAACAAGAATCTTTTCTCATATTTATGAAAAAGTGTCCGCCATGTTGAACTTTTTAGATACTGGTCAGATTGCTCTCAAAATCGATATTTGAGAGTCCTCGGGGTTACAAAACAAGAATCTATTCTCAAATTTTTGAAAAAGTGTCCGCCATTTTGAACTTTTTAGATATTGGTCCGATTGCTCTCAAAATCGATATTGGAGAGTCCTCGGGGTCACAAAACAAGAAACTATTCTCAAATTTTTTAAAAAGTGTTCGCCATTTTGAACATTTTAGATACTGATCAGATTGCTCTCAAAATCGATATTGGAAAGTCCTCGGGGTCACAAAACAAGAATCTTTTCTCATATTTATGAAAAAGTGTCCGCCATGTTGAACTTTTTAGATACTGGTCAGATTGCTCTCAAAATCGATATTTGAGAGTCCACGGGGTTACAAAACAAGAATCTATTCTCAAATTTTTGAAAAAGTGTCCGCCATGTTGAACTTTTTAGATATTGGTCCGATTGCTCTCAAAATCGATATTGGAGAGTCCTCGGGGTCACAAAACAAGAATCTTTTCTCATATTTATGAAAAAGTGTCCGCCATTTTGAACTTTTTAGATACTGGTCCGATTGCTCTCAAAATCGATATTTGAGAGTCCTCGGTGTCACAAAACAAGAATCTATTCTCAAAATTTTGATAAAGTGTCCGCCATTTTGTACTTTTTAGATACTGGTCCGACTGCTCTCAAAATCGATATTTGAGAGTCCTCGGGGTCACAAAACAAGAATATATTCTCAAAATTTTGAAAAAGTGTCCGCCATGTTGAACTTTTTAGATACTGGTTCGATTGCTCTCAAAATCCATATTTGAGAGTCCTCGGGGTCACAAAACAAGAATATATTCTCAAAATTTTGAAAAAGTGTCCGCCATGTTGAACTTTTTAGATACTGGTTCGATTGCTCTCAAAATCGATATTTGAGAGTCCTCGGGGTCACAAAACAAGAATCTATTCTCAAAATTTTGATAAAGTGTCCGCCATATTGAACTTTTTAGATACTGGTCCGATTCCTCTCAAAATCGATATTTGAGAGTCCTCGGGGTCACAAAACAAGAATCTTTTCTCAGAATTTTGAAAAAGTGTCCACCTTGTTGAACTTTTTAGATACTGGTCCGATTGCTCTCAAAATCGATATTTGAGAGTTCTCGGGGTCACAAAACAAGAATCTATTCTCAAAATTTTGATAAAGTGTCCGCCATTTTGAACTTTTTAGATACTGGTCCGATTGCTCTCAAAATCGATATTTGAGAGTCCTCGGGGTCACAAAACAAGAATCTATTCTCAAAATTTTGATAAAGTGTCCGCCATTTTGAACTTTTTAGATACTGGTCCGATTGCTCTCAAAATCGATATTTGAAAGTCCTAAGGGTCACAAAACAAGAATCTTTTCTCATATTTATGAAAAAGTGTCCGCCATGTTGAACTTTTTAGATACTGGTCAGATTGCTCTCAAAATCGATATTTGAGAGTCCTCGGGGTTACAAAACAAGAATCTATTCTCAAATTTTTGAAAAAGTGTCCGCCATGTTGAACTTTTCAGATATTGGTCCGATTGCTCTCAAAATCGATATTGGAGAGTCCTCGGGGTCACAAAACAAGAATCTTTTCTCATATTTATGAAAAAATGTCCGCCATTTTGAACTTTTTAGATACTGGTCCGATTGCTCTCAAAATCGATATTTGAGAGTCCTCGGTGTCACAAAACAAGAATCTATTCTCAAAATTTTGATAAAGTGTCCGCCATTTTGAACTTTTTAGATACTGGTCCGACTGCTCTCAAAATCGATATTTGAGAGTCCTCGGGGTCACAAAACAAGAATATATTCTCAAAATTTTGAAAAAGTGTCCGCCATGTTGAACTTTTTAGATACTGGTACGATTGCTCTCAAAATCCATATTTGAGAGTCCTCGGGGTCACAAAACAAGAATATATTCTCAAAATTTTGAAAAAGTGTCCGCCATGTTGAACTTTTTAGATACTGGTTCGATTGCTCTCAAAATCGATATTTGAGAGTCCTCGGGGTCACAAAACAAGAATCTATTCTCAAAATTTTGATAAAGTGTCCGCCATATTGAACTTTTTAGATACTGGTCCGATTCCTCTCAAAATCGATATTTGAGAGTCCTCGGGGTCACAAAACAAGAATCTTTTCTCAGAATTTTGAAAAAGTGTCCGCCTTGTTGAACTTTTTAGATACTGGTCCGATTGCTCTCAAAATCGATATTTGAGAGTTCTCGGGGTCACAAAACAAGAATCTATTCTCAAAATTTTGATAAAGTGTCCGCCATTTTGAACTTTTTAGATACTGGTCCGATTGCTCTCAAAATCGATATTTGAAAGTCCTCGGTGTCACAAAACAAGAATCTATTCTCAAAATTTTGATAAAGTGTCCACCATTTTGAACTTTTTAGATACTGGTCCGACTGCTCTCAAAATCGATATTTGAGAGTCCTCGGGGTCACAAAACAAGAATCTTTTCTCAGAATTTTGAAAAAGTGTCCACCTTGTTGAACTTTTTAGATACTGGTCCGATTGCTCTCAAAATCGATATTTGAGAGTTCTCGGGGTCACAAAACAAGAATCTATTCTCAAAATTTTGATAAAGTGTCCGCCATTTTGAACTTTTTAGATACTGGTCCGATTGCTCTCAAAATCGATATTTGAGAGTCCTCGGGGTCACAAAACAAGAATCTATTCTCAAAATTTTGATAAAGTGTCCGCCATTTTGAACTTTTTAGATACTGGTCCGATTGCTCTCAAAATCGATATTTGAAAGTCCTCGGGGTCACAAAACAAGAATCTTTTCTCATATTAATGAAAAAGTGTCCGCCATGTTGAACTTTTTAGATACTGGTCAGATTGCTCTCAAAATCGATATTTGAGAGTCCTCGGGGTTACAAAACAAGAATCTGTTCTCAAATTTTTGAAAAAGTGTCCGCCATGTTGAACTTTTTAGATATTGGTCCGATTGCTCTCAAAATCGATATTGGAGAGTCCTCGGGGTCACAAAACAAGAATCTTTTCTCAAAATTTTGATAAAGTGTCCGCCATTTTGAACTTTTTAGATACTGGTCCGATTGCTCTCAAAATCGATATTTGAGAGTCCTCGGTGTCACAAAACAAGAATCTATTCTCAAAATTTTGATAAAGTGTCCGCCATTTTGAACTTTTTAGATACTGGTCCGACTGCTCTCAAAATCGATATTTGAGAGTCCTCGGGGTCACAAAACAAGAATATATTCTCAAAATTTTGAAAAAGTGTCCGCCATGTTGAACTTTTTAGATACTGGTTCGATTGCTCTCAAAATCCATATTTGAGAGTCCTCGGGGTCACAAAACAAGAATATATTCTCAAAATTTTGAAAAAGTGTCCGCCATGTTGAACTTTTTAGATACTGGTTCGATTGCTCTCAAAATCGATATTTGAGAGTCCTCGGGGTCACAAAACAAGAATCTATTCTCAAAATTTTGATAAAGTGTCCGCCATATTGAACTTTTTAGATACTGGTCCGATTCCTCTCAAAATCGATATTTGAGAGTCCTCGGGGTCACAAAACAAGAATCTTTTCTCAGAATTTTGAAAAAGTGTCCACCTTGTTGAACTTTTTAGATACTGGTCCGATTGCTCTCAAAATCGATATTTGAGAGTTCTCGGGGTCACAAAACAAGAATCTATTCTCAAAATTTTGATAAAGTGTCCGCCATTTTGAACTTTTTAGATACTGGTCCGATTGCTCTCAAAATCGATATTTGAGAGTCCTCGGGGTCACAAAACAAGAATCTATTCTCAAAATTTTGATAAAGTGTCCGCCATTTTGAACTTTTTAGATACTGGTCCGATTGCTCTCAAAATCGATATTTGAAAGTCCTCGGGGTCACAAAACAAGAATCTTTTCTCATATTTATGAAAAAGTGTCCGCCATGTTGAACTTTTTAGATACTGGTCAGATTGCTCTCAAAATCGATATTTGAGAGTCCTCGGGGTTACAAAACAAGAATCTATTCTCAAATTTTTGAAAAAGTGTCCGCCATGTTGAACTTTTTAGATATTGGTCCGATTGCTCTCAAAATCGATATTGGAGAGTCCTCGGGGTCACAAAACAAGAATCTTTTCTCATATTTATGAAAAAGTGTCCGCCATGTTGAACTTTTTAGATACTGGTCAGATTGCTCTCAAAATCGATATTTGAGAGTCCTCGGGGTTACAAAACAAGAATCTATTCTCAAATTTTTGAAAAAGTGTCCGCCATGTTGAACTTTTTAGATATTGGTCCGATTGCTCTCAAAATCGATATTTGAGAGTTCTCGGGGTCACAAAACAAGAATCTATTCTCAAAATTTTGATAAAGTGTCCGCCATTTTGAACTTTTTAGATACTGGTCCGATTGCTCTCAAAATCGATATTTGAGAGTCCTCGGGGTCACAAAACAAGAATCTATTCTCAAAATTTTGATAAAGTGTCCGCCATTTTGAACTTTTTAGATACTGGTCCGATTGCTCTCAAAATCGATATTTGAAAGTCCTCGGGGTCACAAAACAAGAATCTTTTCTCATATTAATGAAAAAGTGTCCGCCATGTTGAACTTTTTAGATACTGGTCAGATTGCTCTCAAAATCGATATTTGAGAGTCCTCGGGGTTACAAAACAAGAATCTATTCTCAAATTTTTGAAAAAGTGTCCGCCATGTTGAACTTTTTAGATATTGGTCCGATTGCTCTCAAAATCGATATTGGAGAGTCCTCGGGGTCACAAAACAAGAATCTTTTCTCATATTTATGAAAAAGTGTCCGCCATTTTGAACTTTTTAGATACTGGTCCGATTGCTCTCAAAATCGATATTTGAGAGTCCTCGGTGTCACAAAACAAGAATCTATTCTCAAAATTTTGATAAAGTGTCCGCCATTTTGAACTTTTTAGATACTGGTCCGACTGCTCTCAAAATCGATATTTGAGAGTCCTCGGGGTCACAAAACAAGAATATATTCTCAAAATTTTGAAAAAGTGTCCGCCATGTTGAACTTTTTAGATACTGGTTCGATTGCTCTCAAAATCCATATTTGAGAGCCCTCGGGGTCACAAAACAAGAATATATTCTCAAAATTTTGAAAAAGTGTCCGCCATGTTGAACTTTTTAGATACTGGTTCGATTGCTCTCAAAATCGATATTTGAGAGTCCTCGGGGTCACAAAACAAGAATCTATTCTCAAAATTTTGATAAAGTGTCCGCCATATTGAACTTTTTAGATACTGGTCCGATTCCTCTCAAAATCGATATTTGAGAGTCCTCGGGGTCACAAAACAAGAATCTTTTCTCAGAATTTTGAAAAAGTGTCCGCCTTGTTGAACTTTTTAGATACTGGTCCGATTGCTCTCAAAATCGATATTTGAGAGTTCTCGGGGTCACAAAACAAGAATCTATTCTCAAAATTTTGATAAAGTGTCCGCCATTTTGAACTTTTTAGATACTGGTCCGATTCCTCTCAAAATCGATATTTGAGAGTCCTCGGGGTCACAAAACAAGAATCTTTTCTCAGAATTTTGAAAAAGTGTCCGCCTTGTTGAACTTTTTAGATACTGGTCCGATTGCTCTCAAAATCGATATTTGAGAGTTCTCGGGGTCACAAAACAAGAATCTATTCTCAAAATTTTGATAAAGTGTCCGCCATATTGAACTTTTTAGATACTGGTCCGATTGCTCTCAAAATCGATATTTGAAAGTCCTCGGTGTCACGAAACAAGAATCTATTCTCAAAATTTTGATAAAGTGTCCGCCATGTTGAACTTTTTAGATACTGGTCCGATTGCTCTCAAAATCGATATTTGAGAGTCCTCGGGGTCACAAAACAAGAATCTATTCTCAAAATTTTGATAAAGTATCCGCCATTTTGAACTTTTTAGATACTGGTCCGATTGCTCTCAAAATCGATATTTGAAAGTCCTCGGTGTCACGAAACAAGAATCTATTCTCAAAATTTTGATAAAGTGTCCGCCATGTTGAACTTTTTAGATACTGGTTCGATTGCTCTCAAAATCCATATTTGAGAGTCCTCGGGGTCACAAAACAAGAATATATTCTCAAAATTTTGAAAAAGTGTCCGCCATGTTGAACTTTTTAGATACTGGTTCCATTGCTCTCAAAATCGATATTTGAGAGTCCTCGGGGTCACAAAACAAGAATCTATTCTCAAAATTTTGATAAAGTGTCCGCCATATTGAACTTTTTAGATACTGGTCCGATTCCTCTCAAAATCGATATTTGAGAGTCCTCGGGGTCACAAAACAAGAATCTTTTCTCAGAATTTTGAAAAAGTGTCCACCTTGTTGAACTTTTTAGATACTGGTCCGATTGCTCTCAAAATCGATATTTGAGAGTTCTCGGGGTCACAAAACAAGAATCTATTCTCAAAATTTTGATAAAGTGTCCGCCATTTTGAACTTTTTAGATACTGGTCCGATTGCTCTCAAAATCGATATTTGAGAGTCCTCGGGGTCACAAAACAAGAATCTATTCTCAAAATTTTGATAAAGTGTCCGCCATTTTGAACTTTTTAGATACTGGTCCGATTGCTCTCAAAATCGATATTTGAAAGTCCTCGGGGTTACAAAACAAGAATCTATTCTCAAATTTTTTAAAAAGTGTCCGCCATGTTGAACTTTTTAGATATTGGTCCGATTGCTCTCAAAATCGATATTGGAGAGTCCTCGGGGTCACAAAACAAGAATCTTTTCTCATATTTATGAAAAAGTGTCCGCCATTTTGAACTTTTTAGATACTGGTCCGATTGCTCTCAAAATCGATATTTGAGAGTCCTCGGTGTCACAAAACAAGAATCTATTCTCAAAATTTTGATAAAGTGTCCGCCATTTTGAACTTTTTAGATACTGGTCCGACTGCTCTCAAAATCGATATTTGAGAGTCCTCGGGGTCACAAAACAAGAATATATTCTCAAAATTTTGAAAAAGTGTCCGCCATGTTGAACTTTTTAGATACTGGTTCGATTGCTCTCAAAATCCATATTTGAGAGCCCTCGGGGTCACAAAACAAGAATATATTCTCAAAATTTTGATAAAGTGTCCGCCATGTTGAACTTTTTAGATACTGGTTCGATTGCTCTCAAAATCGATATTTGGGAGTCCTCGGGGTCACAAAACAAGAATCTATTCTCAAAATTTTGATAAAGTGTCCGCCATATTGAATTTTTTAGATACTGGTCCGATTCCTCTCAAAATCGATATTTGCGAGTCCTCGGGGTCACAAAACAAGAATCTTTTCTCAGAATTTTGAAAAAGTGTCCGCCTTGTTGAACTTTTTAGATACTGGTCCGATTGCTCTCAAAATCGATATTTGAGAGTTCTCGGGGTCACAAAACAAGAATCTATTCTCAAAATTTTGATAAAGTGTCCGCCATATTGAACTTTTTAGATACTGGTCCGATTGCTCTCAAAATCGATATTTGAGAGTCCTCGGGGTCACAAAACAAGAATCTATTCTCAAAATTTTGATAAAGTGTCCGACATTTTGAACTTTTTAGATACTGGTCCGATTGCTCTCAAAATCGATATTTGAAAGTCCTCGGTGTCACGAAACAAGAATCTATTCTCAAAATTTTGATAAAGTGTCCGCCATGTTGAACTTTTTAGATACTGGTTCGATTGCTCTCAAAATCGATATTTGAGAGTCCTCGGGGTCACAAAACAAGAATATATTCTCAAAATTTTGAAAAAGTGTCCGCCATATTGAACTTTTTAGATACTGGTCCGATTCCTCTCAAAATCGATATTTGAGAGTCCTCGGGGTCACAAAACAAGAATCTTTTCTCAGAATTTTGAAAAAGTGTCCACCTTGTTGAACTTTTTAGATACTGGTCCGATTGCTCTCAAAATCGATATTTGAGAGTTCTCGGGGTCACAAAACAAGAATCTATTCTCAAAATTTTGATAAAGTGTCCGCCATTTTGAACTTTTTAGATACTGGTCCGATTGCTCTCAAAATCGATATTTGAGAGTCCTCGGGGTCACAAAACAAGAATCTATTCTCAAAATTTTGATAAAGTGTCCGCCATTTTGAACTTTTTAGATACTGGTCCGATTGCTCTCAAAATCGATATTTGAAAGTCCTCGGGGTCACAAAACAAGAATCTTTTCTCATATTTATGAAAAAGTGTCCGCCATGTTGAACTTTTTAGATACTGGTCAGATTGCTCTCAAAATCGATATTTGAGAGTCCTCGGGGTTACAAAACAAGAATCTATTCTCAAATTTTTGAAAAAGTGTCCGCCATGTTGAACTTTTTAGATATTGGTCCGATTGCTCTCAAAATCGATATTGGAGAGTCCTCGGGGTCACAAAACAAGAATCTTTTCTCATATTTATGAAAAAGTGTCCGCCATGTTGAACTTTTTAGATACTGGTCAGATTGCTCTCAAAATCGATATTTGAGAGTCCTCGGGGTTACAAAACAAGAATCTATTCTCAAATTTTTGAAAAAGTGTCCGCCATGTTGAACTTTTTAGATATTGGTCCGATTGCTCTCAAAATCGATATTTGAGAGTCCTCGGTGTCACAAAACAAGAATCTATTCTCAAAATTTTGATAAAGTGTCCGCCATTTTGAACTTTTTAGATACTGGTCCGACTGCTCTCAAAATCGATATTTGAGAGTCCTCGGGGTCACAAAACAAGAATATATTCTCAAAATTTTGAAAAAGTGTCCGCCATGTTGAACTTTTTAGATACTGGTTCGATTGCTCTCAAAATCCATATTTGAGAGCCCTCGGGGTCACAAAACAAGAATATATTCTCAAAATTTTGAAAAAGTGTCCGCCATGTTGAACTTTTTAGATACTGGTTCGATTGCTCTCAAAATCGATATTTGAGAGTCCTCGGGGTCACAAAACAAGAATCTATTCTCAAAATTTTGATAAAGTGTCCGCCATATTGAACTTTTTAGATACTGGTCCGATTCCTCTCAAAATCGATATTTGAGAGTCCTCGGGGTCACAAAACAAGAATCTTTTCTCAGAATTTTGAAAAAGTGTCCGCCTTGTTGAACTTTTTAGATACTGGTCCGATTGCTTTCAAAATCGATATTTGAGAGTTCTCGGGGTCACAAAACAAGAATCTATTCTCAAAATTTTGATAAAGTGTCCGCCATATTGAACTTTTTAGATACTGGTCCGATTGCTCTCAAAATCGATATTTGAGAGTCTTTGGGGTCACAAAACAAGAATCTATTCTCAAAATTTTGATAAAGTGTCCGCCATTTTGAACTTTTTAGATACTGGTCCGATTGCTCTCAAAATCGATATTTGAAAGTCCTCGGTGTCACGAAACAAGAATCTATTCTCAAAATTTTGATAAAGTGTCCGCCATGTTGAACTTTTTAGATACTGGTTCGATTGCTCTCAAAATCCATATTTGAGAGTCCTCGGGGTCACAAAACAAGAATATATTCTCAAAATTTTGAAAAAGTGTCCGCCATGTTGAACTTTTTAGATACTGGTTCGATTGCTCTCAAAATCGATATTTGAGAGTCCTCGGGGTCACAAAACAAGAATCTATTCTCAAAATTTTGATAAAGTGTCCGCCATATTGAACTTTTTAGATACTGGTCCGATTGCTCTCAAAATCGATATTTGAGAGTCCTCGGTGTCACAAAACAAGAATCTATTCTCAAAATTTTGATAAAGTGTCCGCCATTTTGAACTTTTTAGATACTGGTCCGACTGCTCTCAAAATCGATATTTGAGAGTCCTCGGGGTCACAAAACAAGAATATATTCTCAAAATTTTGAAAAAGTGTCCGCCATGTTGAACTTTTTAGATACTGGTACGATTGCTCTCAAAATCCATATTTGAGAGTCCTCGGGGTCACAAAACAAGAATATATTCTCAAAATTTTGAAAAAGTGTCCGCCATGTTGAACTTTTTAGATACTGGTTCGATTGCTCTCAAAATCGATATTTGAGAGTCCTCGGGGTCACAAAACAAGAATCTATTCTCAAAATTTTGATAAAGTGTCCGCCATATTGAACTTTTTAGATACTGGTCCGATTCCTCTCAAAATCGATATTTGAGAGTCCTCGGGGTCACAAAACAAGAATCTTTTCTCAGAATTTTGAAAAAGTGTCCGCCTTGTTGAACTTTTTAGATACTGGTCCGATTGCTCTCAAAATCGATATTTGAGAGTTCTCGGGGTCACAAAACAAGAATCTATTCTCAAAATTTTGATAAAGTGTCCGCCATTTTGAACTTTTTAGATACTGGTCCGATTGCTCTCAAAATCGATATTTGAAAGTCCTCGGTGTCACAAAACAAGAATCTATTCTCAAAATTTTGATAAAGTGTCCACCATTTTGAACTTTTTAGATACTGGTCCGACTGCTCTCAAAATCGATATTTGAGAGTCCTCGGGGTCACAAAACAAGAATCTTTTCTCAGAATTTTGAAAAAGTGTCCACCTTGTTGAACTTTTTAGATACTGGTCCGATTGCTCTCAAAATCGATATTTGAGAGTTCTCGGGGTCACAAAACAAGAATCTATTCTCAAAATTTTGATAAAGTGTCCGCCATTTTGAACTTTTTAGATACTGGTCCGATTGCTCTCAAAATCGATATTTGAGAGTCCTCGGGGTCACAAAACAAGAATCTATTCTCAAAATTTTGATAAAGTGTCCGCCATTTTGAACTTTTTAGATACTGGTCCGATTGCTCTCAAAATCGATATTTGAAAGTCCTCGGGGTCACAAAACAAGAATCTTTTCTCATATTAATGAAAAAGTGTCCGCCATGTTGAACTTTTTAGATACTGGTCAGATTGCTCTCAAAATCGATATTTGAGAGTCCTCGGGGTTACAAAACAAGAATCTGTTCTCAAATTTTTGAAAAAGTGTCCGCCATGTTGAACTTTTTAGATATTGGTCCGATTGCTCTCAAAATCGATATTGGAGAGTCCTCGGGGTCACAAAACAAGAATCTTTTCTCAAAATTTTGATAAAGTGTCCGCCATTTTGAACTTTTTAGATACTGGTCCGATTGCTCTCAAAATCGATATTTGAGAGTCCTCGGTGTCACAAAACAAGAATCTATTCTCAAAATTTTGATAAAGTGTCCGCCATTTTGAACTTTTTAGATACTGGTCCGACTGCTCTCAAAATCGATATTTGAGAGTCCTCGGGGTCACAAAACAAGAATATATTCTCAAAATTTTGAAAAAGTGTCCGCCATGTTGAACTTTTTAGATACTGGTTCGATTGCTCTCAAAATCCATATTTGAGAGTCCTCGGGGTCACAAAACAAGAATATATTCTCAAAATTTTGAAAAAGTGTCCGCCATGTTGAACTTTTTAGATACTGGTTCGATTGCTCTCAAAATCGATATTTGAGAGTCCTCGGGGTCACAAAACAAGAATCTATTCTCAAAATTTTGATAAAGTGTCCGCCATATTGAACTTTTTAGATACTGGTCCGATTCCTCTCAAAATCGATATTTGAGAGTCCTCGGGGTCACAAAACAAGAATCTTTTCTCAGAATTTTGAAAAAGTGTCCACCTTGTTGAACTTTTTAGATACTGGTCCGATTGCTCTCAAAATCGATATTTGAGAGTTCTCGGGGTCACAAAACAAGAATCTATTCTCAAAATTTTGATAAAGTGTCCGCCATTTTGAACTTTTTAGATACTGGTCCGATTGCTCTCAAAATCGATATTTGAGAGTCCTCGGGGTCACAAAACAAGAATCTATTCTCAAAATTTTGATAAAGTGTCCGCCATTTTGAACTTTTTAGATACTGGTCCGATTGCTCTCAAAATCGATATTTGAAAGTCCTCGGGGTCACAAAACAAGAATCTTTTCTCATATTTATGAAAAAGTGTCCGCCATGTTGAACTTTTTAGATACTGGTCAGATTGCTCTCAAAATCGATATTTGAGAGTCCTCGGGGTTACAAAACAAGAATCTATTCTCAAATTTTTGAAAAAGTGTCCGCCATGTTGAACTTTTTAGATATTGGTCCGATTGCTCTCAAAATCGATATTGGAGAGTCCTCGGGGTCACAAAACAAGAATCTTTTCTCATATTTATGAAAAAGTGTCCGCCATGTTGAACTTTTTAGATACTGGTCAGATTGCTCTCAAAATCGATATTTGAGAGTCCTCGGGGTTACAAAACAAGAATCTATTCTCAAATTTTTGAAAAAGTGTCCGCCATGTTGAACTTTTTAGATATTGGTCCGATTGCTCTCAAAATCGATATTTGAGAGTTCTCGGGGTCACAAAACAAGAATCTATTCTCAAAATTTTGATAAAGTGTCCGCCATTTTGAACTTTTTAGATACTGGTCCGATTGCTCTCAAAATCGATATTTGAGAGTCCTCGGGGTCACAAAACAAGAATCTATTCTCAAAATTTTGATAAAGTGTCCGCCATTTTGAACTTTTTAGATACTGGTCCGATTGCTCTCAAAATCGATATTTGAAAGTCCTCGGGGTCACAAAACAAGAATCTTTTCTCATATTAATGAAAAAGTGTCCGCCATGTTGAACTTTTTAGATACTGGTCAGATTGCTCTCAAAATCGATATTTGAGAGTCCTCGGGGTTACAAAACAAGAATCTATTCTCAAATTTTTGAAAAAGTGTCCGCCATGTTGAACTTTTTAGATATTGGTCCGATTGCTCTCAAAATCGATATTGGAGAGTCCTCGGGGTCACAAAACAAGAATCTTTTCTCATATTTATGAAAAAGTGTCCGCCATTTTGAACTTTTTAGATACTGGTCCGATTGCTCTCAAAATCGATATTTGAGAGTCCTCGGTGTCACAAAACAAGAATCTATTCTCAAAATTTTGATAAAGTGTCCGCCATTTTGAACTTTTTAGATACTGGTCCGACTGCTCTCAAAATCGATATTTGAGAGTCCTCGGGGTCACAAAACAAGAATATATTCTCAAAATTTTGAAAAAGTGTCCGCCATGTTGAACTTTTTAGATACTGGTTCGATTGCTCTCAAAATCCATATTTGAGAGCCCTCGGGGTCACAAAACAAGAATATATTCTCAAAATTTTGAAAAAGTGTCCGCCATGTTGAACTTTTTAGATACTGGTTCGATTGCTCTCAAAATCGATATTTGAGAGTCCTCGGGGTCACAAAACAAGAATCTATTCTCAAAATTTTGATAAAGTGTCCGCCATATTGAACTTTTTAGATACTGGTCCGATTCCTCTCAAAATCGATATTTGAGAGTCCTCGGGGTCACAAAACAAGAATCTTTTCTCAGAATTTTGAAAAAGTGTCCGCCTTGTTGAACTTTTTAGATACTGGTCCGATTGCTCTCAAAATCGATATTTGAGAGTTCTCGGGGTCACAAAACAAGAATCTATTCTCAAAATTTTGATAAAGTGTCCGCCATTTTGAACTTTTTAGATACTGGTCCGATTCCTCTCAAAATCGATATTTGAGAGTCCTCGGGGTCACAAAACAAGAATCTTTTCTCAGAATTTTGAAAAAGTGTCCGCCTTGTTGAACTTTTTAGATACTGGTCCGATTGCTCTCAAAATCGATATTTGAGAGTTCTCGGGGTCACAAAACAAGAATCTATTCTCAAAATTTTGATAAAGTGTCCGCCATATTGAACTTTTTAGATACTGGTCCGATTGCTCTCAAAATCGATATTTGAAAGTCCTCGGTGTCACGAAACAAGAATCTATTCTCAAAATTTTGATAAAGTGTCCGCCATGTTGAACTTTTAGATACTGGTCCGATGCTCTCAAAATCGATATTTGAGAGTCCTCGGGGTCACAAAACAAGAATCTATTCTCAAAATTTTGATAAAGTATCCGCCATTTTGAACTTTTTAGATACTGGTCCGATTGCTCTCAAAATCGATATTTGAAAGTCCTCGGTGTCACGAAACAAGAATCTATTCTCAAAATTTTGATAAAGTGTCCGCCATGTTGAACTTTTTAGATACTGGTTCGATTGCTCTCAAAATCCATATTTGAGAGTCCTCGGGGTC
>OX596262.1:8567783-8678324 GCA_951394255.1 Polyploca ridens
CCTATCGCCCCAAAGGTCGTGGGTTCGATTCTCACACAGGACATGCATTTGTGTGCATGAATGAACATGTTTGTATGTCCTGACATACATACATGTTTCCATAGTACAAGCTCTGCTTAGTTTGAGATCAAATAACCGTGTGTGAGGAATGTCCCAGGAGATTCCAGGACATTTATATGATCGATTGTATGCTTTGGCGGTAACACCGTCCGCAGATAGTCCTTGTCGCCCTGTAAGAGGTACCGGGTTTAGTATGCTATTTTTAATGACTGATAAGTTTATGAAAATGGCCCTTAAAATTATATCCTGGGCGATTCAACCAAATTCGGACTCAAATGTATGGGCCGATTTTTCCACATAATTAGGGTTAGTCCACACCGAGACAAAACGCGGCGCGCACTTTTTAAGATAACGATAATACAATATAGAACTTTTTACGAAGCCATAAGGTACACATTTCAGTGAGAGTTCGTGACAAGTGACTTCTCTCGAATACTCTCACTGAAATATGTACATTTTTCGTCTCGCGTGTTGTGAGAAGTTCCTCACTGGAAATAGTTAGAATGTAATTATGACGAAGTGACGAGAAAAAGTTTTTGATAAAAAATAATGATTACTTACAATATCTCTGTTCTGGTCATGTTCATCCTTGACGATGAAGATCATATCGAATCTGGAGAGGATGGTGGGCATGAAGTCGATATTGTCGTCCGCCTTCGTGTCGTCCCACCGGCCGAACACCGAGTTAGCGGCCGCCAGCACCGAGCAGCGGGAGTTTAGTGTTGTTGTTATACCCGCCTTTAATACACAAACCATACATTGGTGCTGATTCTGTGGTTTACAACTAAGGCACGACACAATAAATTAAAATAATTTACGAGTACATTTATGTTGCTCGCCAGAGTACTTGCGCAAACTATTCCACACTACGCCCAAATTGTGCCAAGAAGTTTGCCGGGAAATATAGATGAAGTGTTTTACTGTAGAGTTTTTGACTGATTTTTAACTGATTGACCGAGCTTTGCTCGAAAACACGGAAAAACAAATTTCCCACAGATGAGACCTAGCTGTAGCTATTTTCGCCCCCAAAAACACCCATATAGCAAATTTCATCGAAATTTTCGAGATATCAATACATTTAAATACACTATTGCTCGTTTAATAGTATAGGATACACATACGTAAATCTAAATTGATAACGCAAGTCCCTACATCCGTATGAAAACCAAGCGTGTTACTTTTTTTTTGACAAGATTGATTTAGTTAGGCTAGCATTAGAGCTTTAACGTGAAAATCGTTAGCTAAACACATCCCTCGCTACACATCTCTGGTGGACATGACACCGTATGCGAGTTCCCTGTCCGCGTGAAAGTTACAAAATAAGAGCATTGCTCTACCTTTTTGGCATGCGAACTACATACACTCGCGTCATCTGTTTAGATTTATATCTGTGATAGGATAGCATATGAACCTTGGCAATAGAGATGGTCTGCTGCTCCATAGCCTCGTGTATGGCGACGCGGTCGTCCTCGCGCATCTTGTCGAACTCGTCGATGCACACCACGCCGCCGTCCGCTAAAACCATCGCGCCGCCCTCCATCACGAAGTTACGCTATACGATACGATACGGAACATTATACATTACTATATAGTAAGGAGCACGAGTGTTCAGCACAGATTGACACTTGCGCAGTAGTTCATTTTTCGGTCTGTTTGGCGGAATGAAGAAGGGGGAGCGCCGAGCTGCACACGATTGGTTCGTCAGTCGATGCTCGTCGTCTATTGGATTCTCGCGTGTCATTTTGGCTACTGTGATTTGGCCAAAAATTTACATGCGCGAGCTGCCTATTTGTGCTGACTACTCGTGCCTCATACTGTACCTACCTTTTTTACTGTGTAATGTGGTAATGTGGTCAAGGTGGTAAGCACACAAAGCCGAGAAGGAACTGGCTCTCAAGTGCAGCTGTCAGACCACACCGAAAGGTGCTTGGCGACAGATTTTTAACTTGAGGGAGGTAGCCAGCCAGGATGGTACTACAAAGTACTCTACCACCGTGCTATGGTTCCCTCACGATGTTTTCCTTCACCAAAAGCTCAATCTCATGGTAGGATTCGAACCCGGAACCTTCGTCTCTGTATCCGAAGTCACTACCACTGACCTATCATCGCCTCAATTTGTAACATTTCCTAATAGTATACATAGAGAATCGACTCAGCGATCCCTATCCACGTATGATGTGAATACGGACACAAAGCCTAAAGCGACCGTGCGGCAAGTAGTTGTCTTTATCTAAAACTAGCTGTCCCCTGCGGTTTTACCCGCGTTCCCAGAATAAAAACTAGCCTGTCCTTCTTCATACCATACGCTATCTGCATGTGAAATTTCATCGTGATCGGTTGAGTAGGTAAGACGTGAATGCGTAACAAACAAACTCACATTCGCATTTTAATATTAGTAAGGAAGTAAGGATTCTGATCGGGCTACGTCATAGGCTTTTCTATTTTTCCCTTCGGGGCACTGCGCCTTGGTCACAACGGACCTACAGAAAAAGGACCATTGGTGACACAGTTGCTTTGTCTCGTTCTACAGAGCATTCAAATGCATTGCTCAGTTCTATTCATCTTAGTTCGTGTAGCAACATTACAAAAATATTATTCACAGGCTTATATGGCTACAAGAATCTACATCGCGTTGACGAGGTTCAAGTCCGTCTGCATCTGCATATATGAAACAGTTCAACGTCTACAATTGGACCACAGTTCCCAGGCACGATTACCGAGCCTGGCGGAAGATCTTTCCTTTTAAATGGAGGAGTCATCCAACCTTGCTCCTCCATATGTTTATAAGTAAATCCTTTGTAATTAGAGGGTGGACTAACAACTGTAAGAACGACTATGAGTTTTTTTTTTTAATAAAATGAACATATCAAATAAAACAAAATATTTGGTAGCACTCACACTTCCAGGGTCTCTTATAACCGAAGCAGTAAGACCGGCAGCACTGGAACCTTTCCCTGACGTGTAAACACCAATTGGCGCGACCTTCTCCACGAACTTAAGTAGCTGAGATTTGGCTGTACCAGGGTCGCCAAGGAGCAATATGTTGATGTCGCCTCGACGAGTTAGGCCGTCTGGTAATCGCTTGCGTGAACCTGTCATTTACATTTGATATAAATAGTCGCCCAAAAGACGGCCTAAGGGGCGGAACTAACGCAAGGCCGAAAAGAATGAGTGCCACACCCTATCTGTGGGTCAAGATACATAGCCCGGAGGTCAAAGCTGCAGTGATTAGGCTTCATTTTACTTGTATCTAGTCCTTGATCTAGCACGGTAGATATCAGTTATATTGATGGTTCCGAAAGGCAAATCTGTTTATATGACATACCTCCAAATAACAAACAAGCAATAGCTTTTTTCATATCGACAGCGCCGAACACACTGGGTGCTATGGACTTGGCGATTCTGTCGTAGATATCGGGTGATGCTGCGAGCCTGCGGAATTGTTCCTCTTCTTCAGCGGTGAAAGGTTTGAGGCCTCCGGTTACTCCCTCCTCGGCTGTGAGGCCCACTGCGCGGAGGTACGATGAACGGACGCCGACTGAGCCTTTGTCACGCCCTTCTCTCTATGATAGTAATTTAGCATTGAATTAGAAATAATTTGTGTCCGACAGAAGGTCGATTTCTGGCCGAAGCTGATTGACTGACTATAGCCAAAGCCTTCGGTCGAAGCTGAGAGTTTAATATCCATACGAAATCCAGTTAAAAATTGGCTAAAAGTTAAAAAAAAACTAAAGATTTGTTTAAAGTTTGTGTTAACTGTAATTGTTTTCTAACTCTATGAATACAGATCGAACTACCGCCAATACTGACCAATCAGGGACGGTTCACAATATGACGGTTTGACAACGTTAGATTATAAACTATCGGAAATTAATACGTTATATGTATTGTAGGCAGTATGATACAGTTCACAATATATCGGGGAGTATATAATCTCGCTAGGTATATTATAAACTAACGGTTTTCACAAAAATACGGTGACATATATAAACGAGAAATTAACGAGTCGATTAAAATTTTTAAAATTACTTTGTAACTAGTCAAAAATGGTAATAATCATCTCTCGCACATTCGTACCAGTTTGTTCAAATACGGCGCTTGCTAGAAGCCTTCGGCTTTGGCCTAAACTTTGGCCCGTTTGGACCAGAAAGTGATTTTTTTTATACCAGTCAGCATCTTTTATTCCTGTCATTTTAAATTTACAAACAAAATGCGATCATAAGAACTAGAAAACGAATTGTTTTCGGCAGCTATTAGTCTGACAGAAACCTCTTTTGCCATATTTAAATCTGCGTTGTCCATTGAATTAAGCGTAATAATTCAATGGCGTTGTCATTCCATGCGAAAATCGTACAGTTGACAAAAAAATAAAGAACAACTTACTCCAATTTTCTGTATCTTTTTGATGGAGTAGATGCCAAGCACAGTGACCCTCGCGCCGGGCGCCACACGTTCACACAGCATGCGGTCGCAGTACACTGTTAAGTGTCGCGGCATCTCTCCTTGAGGTATACTTTCAGGAGCCTCTTGCAGTTTTAACACCTGTGACAAATAAAATTACATTCTATATTCCGGACACAATAATGTTTGAAATGCAAGATAGAAACTTAATATCATATGACTCAGAATATTACCTGATAGTCGATACATTTGCACTTGTCTGGTATGATAAAGTAAGGATCTAGAGGACACTTCGGTCGACCAGCTTGTTCCCTGGAATCAATATTCATTTATGATTTTACATCATGGGGTTGTACAAAAGGAACAGATTAAACTGATTACCAATTATAAAGAATCACATGGTGCCGATTCTGTTGTAAATTGCAATGAACAAATAGTCACATCACATCTCTTTCTTACAAAACATTATTGAAAAATAATAGAACATGTTTAAAGCTAGCAAATTAGTCTTTGCCGTCTTGATTTGCGGGTATTTACACGTAACCGCGATAGATATTGAAAACAAGGATTGGACTAATTTGACATGACTACATTTCTTACATTCTTTTCTTATGTTCTTTGTTAGAAAGAGACATAGTGAGACTAAATTAGTTTAGTTGTATACAACAGAATCAGCACCACTGTATTCAAAATACCCATGTTCCTGGGATAAACAGAATCTTATGTCTATTCAAGATAGATTTCTTACACAACATCTTAAGAATTCTCTGAGTTTTAAATAAACATCTTGAATATTATATTTCGTTTCATGTTTATATTATTAAAAACGAAAAATGAACTTACGTGTTGCACTTCCTGGGCATAACATAGCCTTCTAAGCCAGGCTTCACTGGCAGGTTTGGAATGATGTTGCGACATGAACGACATTGTATTGATATTTTGGTAGCCTTTGCTTTGATCCCAGATGCTGATATAACAATGCCAGGTATTTTCACAAGACGTGATACTGTGTCGGACTGAAATAAGATTTACTTTTATTTTATATAATTAAAAATAAAATAAGTTTATGTTTAAAATAATCATTTATAATACAAGCTTTTTTGGTGACTGTACTTGCATTGTCATCCAATATTCTAATGTAGTAGTTTATACAAATGAAAGGGGCAGTATAGTATGTAGTTGGATTTTATGTTTAGTTAATAATAAAAAGATCTTACTTTGAGTTCTCTTAAATTAGCTGCATGTGCATCAGAAGACAATAACACTTGTATATCTTCAACTTTTTCTTCACCTTCTGGTCTTGGGGCAGTCAATTCATCTGCTAACTAAAAAATAAAACAATTAGTAAAATAATTAAGACCCTTTGACAATACAATCATAACATCCTCTAAAGGTCAGTTACTAAGTAAAGCTCTTTACAGTATACAGGTGAATGTTTTTTTCTAGCCTGTGTGGTATATACTGTAAAGAGTGAGCTGCATCGTGTCACGACGAGGTGCACACTTTTAAAGATAGCGATACAACTATAACTTTATTCACTACACAAAAAGCTACAAATTTCAATTAGAGAATTAGTACGTCCCGCGGCGTTGCGATGCGTTTTGCCGCACTGCACTGCGCAGCATGACGCGACATTGTGAAACAATTGGCATCTTCAAGCATTGACGCATCACGTCACGTCGCGTCTCGTCTTGGTGTGAACTGACCCTTAGTTCCCTAAAATCTATAAAGTTATATATATTTAAAATCAATCTAACTGAAAAGTGCATAATAGTAGTATAGTTTCTCAGTAATAGAGTCGTCTGGAACTGGAACCGATTACCTGAGGAAGTAGTATGTGCTACCTGAATAAACAGTTTTAAAAACAAATTGGACATCTGGACAAAGATTAAAAAACTTGAAAAGGAACTATGTATAAGTGCGGAGTGACAACACTGTGTGAAATAGACACATCAGCTTAAAAGCTGCTCGTCTATAAATAAATAAATAAATAGTTGGTAAAGATAGAAAAAAAAACTTGATGACACCTTGAACCTCTGTCAAGGGATGTCACATCCTAACTAATATTATAAATACAAAAGTGAGTTTGTTTGTTATACCTTCACACCTCAACTACTCAACGGATCATCATGAAATTGCATGAAATTGCATGCAGATAGCCTATGGTATGAAGAAGGACATAGGCTACTTTTTATCCGGTGAATGCAGGTGAAACAGCGGGGACAGCTAGTAATATTATGAATGCGAATGTGAGATATAGATGGATTTATCATAGATTCTCAAACTAATAAATTCTCCCAAGAATCTGACATAAAAAAACCTCACTGTAATTAAAAATAATATAAATAATAAATACCTCTTTAGCAGCCTCTTCCAAAATAGGCAAATGTTCTGTAGGCTTCTTATACAGTTTCTCAGCAAGAACTTCATCAAAACTGGACAAATCTTCTATGTTTATCTCAACCCAATATTGACACAAATTGTAGTTACGTTTTAGAGCATCTCTGGAAAACAAAAGAATTTATTAAAGGTGTGTGTTGAATGTTTTCTGAAACTAATTTAGATTATATAAATCAAACCAACATCATGTGTCAAATCCATATTGCACAGAAGAAATCCAAGCCACAAATATAGTTATAGAGGATCAAAATGGCTATATTTTAATATCTGCATTGTACATGCCACCTAAACACAACATAAAAACCGAAACCTACTCCACTTTCTTTGGTTCTCTTGGCAATAGATTCATAGCCGGAGGAGATTATAACGCCAAACACACGGATTGGGGTTCAAGGCTCATCACACCAAAAGGACGTGCACTATTGCTAGCAATCCAAAAATGTAATCTATCCGTTGTCTCGACCGGTGAACCAACCTATTGGCCAACTGATATAAATAAGAAGCCAGACCTAATGGATTTCTTTGTTCTTAAGGGCCTCCCGAAATCTTATCTATCTTGTCGTAGTGCCTATGAGTTGTCATCTGACCATTCACCAATAATTGCTCAGCTAACAGGTAGAGCAATATACACAAAAATACCTTGCAGACTGCATTCAGATAAAACTGACTGGCACTATTTTCGTGTCCTCGTTGACAAATCACTAGACCTTCATATCTCTCTAAAATCGGATGAAGACATAATAATGGCTGTTGAACAATTTAACGATTGCATCCAAAATTCATCATGGTTGGCTACTCCAGAACCAAAATGTCAATCAATTAAATTGGAACATCCTAAAATGATAAGGGATAAGCTGAAGGAAAAACGTAGAGCTCGCAAAATATGGCAACAAACTAGATTTCCCGGAGACAAGACTATCTACAACAAACTTTCCAGTGAACTTAAAGAACTACTGCAAACTCACAAAAATCATAGCATTGGAAAATACCTTAAGAGCCTAGACGCAACAACAGCAACCGATTACTCGCTATGGAAGGCTACAAAAAGACTAAAGCGACCTACACCCTTCAAATCCCCCCTGCGCAGGGACGACGGCACGTGGGCGAAAAGCGATACGGATAAAGCTGACCTTTTCGCAAATCACCTGCGAAATGTGTTTTCTCCAAACCCAGACGAGGGTTTATCAAAACTTGCTATAGTCAATGAGAACCTAGCCTATATACACCAACTCGAGCCTCCGATAGCAAAGTTTACTCCAAAAGAGATTAAATCTGTAATAAGAAATCTGGTATTGCACAAAGCCCCTGGCTATGATCTTATTACAGCCAAACTAATGAAAGAACTGCCTGACAAAGCAATAATATTCTTAACTCAGGTCTATAACAGCATTCTTTTTTTTTTTTTTTTTTTTTTTTTCTGCGCTAATCTGCGATCAGTCTTGAGACTATGAGCAGATGTGTTAAGAGGTTGCTCTCATTTAAGGGGTATTCCCCAGTGGGAAGCCCCTTTTTCATTTTACCACCGTGCTTCCAAGTCTTGGATATCATGGCGCTTAAGGCGTTTGGAGTATGTCACTTGTGTGAGCTCGTTGGCTAGGTCATTAGGGTGGCTTTGGAGCCGACCTTTGTAGTTGGAGGCAGATTGTTTTATCTCCTCCTTGACTGTTTTAATTTTTAGTGCCTCATGTATTTCATCATTGGTGGCAAACCACGGTGCACTAGATATTGTTCTCAGAATACCATTTTGCAGTCTTTGCATGATTGAGATACTTGAGTTGCATGCGCTTCCCCAAAGTTGAATACCGTACATCCATGCAGGCTTGAGAATAACTTTGTAAATAAGAAGCTTGTTGTCAGTAGAAAGCTTGGAGTTGCGAGCCAATAACCAGTGCACTGTCCTGAATCTAAGATTCAACTCGTCACGTTTTGTTTTAATGTGCTTCTTCCAAGTGAGCCGTCTATCCAGGTGTAAGCCAAGGTATCGGACAGAGTCGCTTTGCGGGAGAGTATTGTTTCCCAATGTCACAGGTGGGCAGTTTCCTTTTCTTAGGGTGAATGTGACATGGATGGATTTGGATGCACTTGCTTTGATGCGCCATTTTTGGAGCCAGTGATCTACCTTGCAGAGGCTGGTTTGTAGGATGTTAGAAGCTGTTTTGGGGTCTGTGCTGCTGGCCAGTAACGCGGTGTCATCAGCGAATGTTGCTATAGTTACCTCTTCTGTTTCTGGGAGATCAGCAGTGTACAAGGTGTACAAGACTGGTCCTAGGACAGAACCCTGTGGTATCCCTGCCGCAATATTGTTGAAATCAGAGGTATCTCCACCTTCCCGTACTTGGAAGATACGCTCAGAGAGGTATGAAACCATCAACGGATAGTAGCTGTGTGGCAGGAATGTTTTGATTTTGCAGAGTAAGCCTTTGTGCCACACTCTGTCGAAGGCCTGTTGGATGTCCAGGAACACAGCCGAGCAGTACTCCTTTGTTTCTAGAGTATTCCTTATTTTTTCACATACGCGATGAACTTGTTCGACCGTTGAGTGGTGGGGTCTAAAGCCAAACTGATGTCTGGGAATGACATCATTGTTATTCAGTATTGGTGCTATTCGACCCAGGAGGATCTTCTCAAAAACCTTAGATATGATAGGTAGAAGACTTATTGGCCTATAGGATGCAATATCTTCTGGCGGCTTACCTGGTTTCTGTATCATTGTAATAATAGATACCTTCCATATGTTGGGAAAATATTGCACTCTAATTACACCATTAAACAAAGTTGTAAGGAATACCAAGGCCTTTCTAGGGAGTTGAGAGAGGATTTCCTTGGTAATCAGGTCGAATCCTGGGGCTTTGTTACTTTGTAACTTTTTAATGGTGTTCATCACTTCACGCACTGTAACCGGTCTTGGAGGTGGGGATAGCTGGAAATCTTGGTTCAACGTTTCATCAATGTCTCTTTCAAATTCTGCACAGTTGCTCTCGTGTGGTTTAAAAATGTTGGCGAGGTGGTTTGCAAAGGCATTGGCTTTAGCTTTACCATTTTTAGCCCAGCCATTGCTAATTCTTATTGCGGGTTTATATTGTTGGGGTCTGTTTAGGGACCTTGTAAGTTTCCAGAGTGAATAGTCTGTTGATGTTGTGGCAGTTAGACTTTCTAGCTTGTTCTGGAGTGTGGCATTATTAGCATCTTCGAGCATGACCTTCAATTCCTTGGCAGCTTTGTTTAAAGCTCTCTTATCACAAGTTAGCCTAGACTGATGCCAGATCCTTCGAAGCCTTCTTTTCTCCAGTACCTTTCGTTTTATCTCCAGAGGAAGATTTCCAGTAGTGTGATATTTGTCAATAGTTGGAGTATTGATCCAGCATGATTTCTGTACGAGGTTTGTTATGTACTTCGTTGCGTCCTCTACCTCTTCGGGGGTTTTTAAAGAGATATGAAGTTCAATGTTTTCCTCTATGTAGTCTCTAAAGCCTTCCCAGTCGGTAGATTTGTTGAACAGTGTATCTGGCTTTTCATAAGACAAGATGGTTGTGCTCACTGTCAAGAGAACTGGAGTGTGGTCAGAACTACTATCAAGGCAAGATTCAGCTTTCAGATAGTGTTTCGATTGTCCTTTAACGATAAAGAAGTCCAGCAGATCGGGCTTCTTATTTGGGTCTGAGGGCCAGTATGTTGGTTCACCGGTTGAGATTGGGGTGAGGTTATTTGTGTCAAGACTTTGTTTTAGCTGCCTCCCTCTTGTTGTTGTTAGTCTAGAACCCCAGTATGTGTGTTTGGAGTTCCAGTCTCCACCAGCAATGAACCTGCGTCCCAGTGTCACGAAGTATTGAGTAAACTTTGGACAGTCGATTGTATACTTCGGCGGGCAGTAAACTGCAGATACATTAAAGAAGCCACCCCTGCTCTCCACTGCTACAGTAGTTGCCTGAATGTGGTTTGTTCTGTACTCGGGCATCAGGTGGTGCTTGATGGAGTCTCGTATTACGATAGCAGTTCCAGCATGACTGGTTCCATCAGGATGATTAGTGGTATAAGTGACGCAACCTTTGATCTTTATCTTACTATTTTCTGTGCAATGTGCTTCGGATATGAGTACAATATCAAGTTGGTGATTAGCCATCAATAGTTCGAGTTCGTGCTTGCTTGGAGCTAGTCCATTAATGTTCCAAGTGGCAGCAGTAACAGCATTCTTCGAAGAAACTTCGTACCTCCTCAATGGAAAACAGCTGAGATTATACTAACCCCAAAGCCGGCTAAAAGCCCTGAACTTGTTACGTCCTACCGCCCTATCAGCCTCCTGCCTATTCCATCTAAAGTACTGGAAATACTTTT
Organism: Polyploca ridens; assembly: GCA_951394255.1. Lineage (NCBI taxonomy): Eukaryota > Metazoa > Arthropoda > Insecta > Lepidoptera > Drepanidae > Polyploca > Polyploca ridens. Next base: position 8,578,977 of record OX596262.1, read on the forward strand.
TCTAAATCGACTCATGCCCAAAATCACCGAGAAAAATCTAATTCCAGACCACCAATTCGGATTCCGTAAAGCCCACAGTACTATAGAACAAGTCCACCGCCTAGTCGAAAAAATAAACTACGCCTTTGAAGAAAAACTGTACTGTTCCGCGGCGTTCCTGGACATATCTCAGGCATTCGACAGAGTATGGCATGAAGGTCTTTTATATAAAATTCTGAAATCTCTACCAATTAACCACTATAGATTTATAACATCTTACTTGAGTCAACGCAGATTTTACGTAAAGTTTGGCGAGGATACGACAAAGTTACAACAGATAGGTGCAGGGGTACCTCAGGGTAGTGTCATGGGTCCTATTTTGTACCTGTTATATACCTCTGACTTACCATCCACAGACAACGTCCTTATTGGTACATTCGCGGATGACACGGCTATTCTCGCCACGCATGTTGACCCTGTGGAGGCATCAAATCGGTTACAGAACAGCCTGAACGAAATTAGCCTATGGTTAAAAGATTGAAATCAAGGCAAACGAGACAAAGTCCATACATGTCACATTCAGCCTTAGACGCGACAGATGCCCCCAAGTTATACTTAATGGTATACCGGTCCCGCAGTCGGACGAAGTTAGATACTTAGGGCTATACCTGGACCGTAGACTCACCTGGAGGAAGCATATATTTAACAAGCGTAAAGCTCTATCTCACCAGCTTAGAAAAATGTATTGGCTGATTGGTCGTAAATCGGAGCTTACTGTCGACAACAAACTATTGCTTTACAAATGCGTACTTATGCCGATATGGACCTACAGAATTCAACTGTGGGGAAGTGCCTCTAATTCAAACATTGAAATACTGCAAAGATTCCAATCAAAAGTCCTCAGAATACTGGTTGATGCACCTTGGTTCGTAACCAACGATCGCCTACACCATGACCTCAACATACCAACAGTAAAACAAGTCATGAAGGACTTGTTTCTAAGATACAGCGACAGAATTAAAAAACATCCAAACAACCTCGCAAATAGACTTCTCGATGTCCCATCCGGAGAATCATTTAAACGATTAAAGCGAAAAGCCCCACAAGACGTCCTAAATGGAGACGGATATCGTTTTTGATTATGGTTGAGTCACTGGATTGCAGGCCATGCACGTCTATCTTTCACCCACTTGACATCCAGCTAAATGTCTGTACAGACAGATCGCAGGAAATAAGAAAACAAAAAAAAAAAAAAAAAAGTTGTTAGTTAGAATAACTGGACAGGTTTTCATGGTTCTTGATTTTCTCCGCCCCGAATAGCAGAATAAGTATTTTTAAACATCGGTGGATAGGATAGGGTAGGACACCACGCGAACGAAGTAGCGCCGGCCAGCTAGTAATAAATAAATATGTGAGTATTGAGAGGAGAGGCATATCACATCAGTTTATTATATATAGATAATTCTTATTATTTACCTGTATCTATAATTAAAGTTTCCAGTATGGAACTGGCGTATAAATTCTTTGAATTTTTTCTTCACAGCTTGTAGGTTAATTTGATCTTGCGACTCATTTTCTTCGACACCAAAATTATCCGAGAAGAATACACCAGGATCATCGAATCCCTCCATTATAAATTTATACTTAAATTATTTTTGACAATTATTACCAAGTAAATTCACTTCAGAGTTTACAATCTCAACACAAGTCGTAAATTACACAATAAAAAAACACAAAACAGCAAAAGAACGAGCGAGCGAGTTATCAGATAATTTAGGCGCGTAAACTTGACATTTTTTTTTTTAATTTGTTCTTGACCATGTATAAAGTCCTTCAGTCGTATCGTATTCATTTTATTTGTAATATCCATATAGTGCGCCATCGAGGAACAATCCCTAGAGTAGTAATACCGTGCAGTGCAATCCGATTCCGCAACTAGTCAGTGATTTGTCACTGATTTATATCTGCTGATGAGCGCCCTTGTATGTACAGTTTCGACCAAAAACTCGATCCGCGCGTACGTATCAAACATATACTTTTTAAATTATTTTTTATTTCGTCATTTTTAGTTTTTCTTAAATTCACTAGAATTTGACCAAGGTTTTGAGATGTTTTTCCTTTGACACCACATCCGTAGCTCGTATCAATAACGTCACACACATTTGTCCATATCTTGAAAACTACTTAACCGATTTCGATGAAACTTGCACAAGTTGAAGTAAAAAATAATGGTTACGATCCGTTTAATATCTTCGGAGATATGCGTGGACAAACATACATACCCTATGAAATTTTGCATATTTGTTTGGAAGCCCTAATAGATCATCATATGTGAATATATTGCAGTTCCAAAAATATTACATACATACGTGTCGAATTGATAATATTTTTTTTGAAGTCGATTAAAAAAGTAAATATCAAATCCTCAGAGTAATCTTTAGTCATTGAGTAAATCACTAGTATCTCTACTTAGTTTGTGGTAAATCACACTGGCAACGACAAAAAGTTTTAGCACGAAATTCAATTTTAGAAAAAGTTATACGTTGTCATGGCAACGTAACTATAAAAGTTAGTTTCCTAGAAAATCGAATCGGGAAAAAGACAGTGAAAAAGTGTTTCTTTCTCTAGTAAGATTTTTTGAAGATCAATATAGGAAATATCCAATCATGCCTACGTGAGCGGTGGTGTTGAATTGAAAGAACCAATATGGGTGATGTAAGTTTGCGTAAACTTTGTAGCCTGTAGATGAGTTGCATCTGTAATCATCAGCGATATCCATGTAGTAGGTACTGCCTCAGCCACCTCAGCTCTTGCAATTGGTTTTTTTGGAAGATCGCGTTCCTTAGTACCTAGTCGTATGATACCTACTTACTCAATAAAACTAATTTTCATTCATCTAGCATCTAATTTACTATCATACCTATTTATAACTTATTTCAAAGTCTCATCATTCTTTTGCACGTCTTTTCACTGGCCTTCCACATTTTAACAATTTCTGCTTCCACTCAGAAAATAAAAAACAATCAATTTGTTTTACTTATTTTAACACTGATGCATACATTCGCTTTAATTTTCATAAAGCTTTCTTATCATTATAATTGCAGAAAGATGATGTTGATACTCGGCTTGAGTTTATGTCAGAATATTTACTGAAGTCACTGAAACAAAAAATTGATAAATGGAACAAATTCATTACTGGAGACGAAAGGGTGAGTTCTTACTTAATTCTAAATTATTCAGCTATTTTCTATACAACAATTCTTTGGAAATGTAGGTATAACATATTTCTATTCTATTCTCTAAAGAGTTAAAAAAATCAAGTCACTATTGCTGTCTGTGAATGTGAATAACTATGATTTCAGCATGTCTTGTACAGATGGTTTGATACACCAAAAAGTGATGTACTTGTGTTTCGTATGAATGCAGCTGGGCTACTTACTTGCAGTTTGCAATTCCCAGCATTAAGTAGAGGCAAAACAGTATATTTCTTGAGGAATGTAGAGGATAAGCTAACTCAAGCAAACTTTCGTAAGGTAAGAGAAGCGATAGACATTTTATTGAGATTACATTTGCTATACCTAACTATTAATTCCTGTTGTTGACGGAATTGAGGGTAGTTACTACCTTGCTCGTTATGACGGTGGCTGCGGTGCGGTGCTTGTTTCCAAGATTGTCATACATATCTTTTTTTGTGTTGTATGACAAACAGAGTATTGAAATATTTTTTTTTAATTATTGCAATTCTTTTTTTTTTAATAAATTTTTATACCACTTTTATCTAAATTCAGCTCATGGTTACTTCCAGTGTTTTTCTCTAAGACCTGTAGTTCAGAACATGCCCGTACTGGCTAGTAATAAAAATCAGTAGCTAGTAAAAAAAAATCTAGTAATAAAAGTAACTATGAGCTGAATTTAGATAAAAGTGGTATAAAAATTTATCTAAATTCAGCTCATGGTTACTTCCAGTGTTTTTCTCTAAGACCTGTAGTTCAGAACATGCCCGTACTGGCTAGTAATAAAAATCACAGTACACTATAAGGTTGTTTTTTTTTCCTAAGCCTAAATTTGATTGCAATCTCAGGATGGTAAGTGATGATATGGCCAAAGCTGGTAAGTACACAGAGCCTGGAACACAGTTTTACTATTATAATGGTAACAAGGGCGGATCCAGCCTTTGAGTCAGGGGGTGGTCACACACTTATATCCAGCTTGGATGGGTTTCAAAATACACAATACTATAGCTGTTACCCGCAGATTCATGCGACAATAGAGTACTTTTTGTAAGAATTTTCAAAATCGGTCCAGTGATTACGTCCTACAGATAAGAGCGGCCGGCACACCTGGCAGGGCCCCCTGCTAAAATATAAAAAAAAAACCTCTGGGTGACTTGGACGGCCTAGGCCCACGGGAGGGTCCTGACCCCCCCCCTGAATCCGCCCTTGAATGGTAATACTGTGCCTAGAAGGAATTGGCTCTCAAGAGCAGCTGTGGAAACACACTTATAGGTGCTTAGCAACAGACTTTCAACTTTAGGGTGGTAGCCAGTCAGTTGGGTACTACCAAGTACACCATGCTACGGTTTTCTCACGATGTTCCTTTAATGAGGTTCACCAAAAGCTCAAGCTCATTGAAGGATTCGAACCCTGGACCTTGGTCTCGGCATCTGACGTCACTACCACTGAACTATCAAAAATAAAGATCCTTTCAATATACCTACTTAATGATTTCTCTCAACAAACCTAACTCAAAGGAGACTATGGGCTGTGCTATGGGGCGGTTTATGTTTGGCAAGTTTATTTATTAATTGGGATGCACTAATAATATACCTATACTACCCGTGCGCGATAAGTTGAGACCCGAATGGAATGCGACTCCCTCGCCTGCTTCCCCTGCACCTCTCTGATGGCGCCCGTATTCTACTTATAGCATGAATAAAGCAATAATCCCGCTACACGTACAATAGGTACGAGAGCCATGCTTCCTGACGTGTAGTATACAAGCACGCAACTGCCGCGCCAGGCCTCAACTTATAGCGCACTCTTAGCGCACTCTATCTCCTCGTCTGAAGTTTGATTATGTAAATATGATGTTTTATAGATTGTGACAGTTGGCGAAATGTCAGCAAATGTGCTTTTGGACCTCAGTGTGATGGCGGATGAGTTGATTGGCCCTCTACTGTGCAATCCGGAAAATCAAAAGGGATGGCCCAAGATTGTACAGCACGATATGCAGAGACATATAAATGATTTGAGGAATTTGATGTACCAGGTTTAGTACTGACTGACACATTATATAAGTAACTAAGTATTTTGAAATTTTACATAGGTACAGATGGTACCACGAGTAGTGAGCACAGATAGGCAGTAGTGGGGGCAAGCTCGCGCATGTACAGTTTTGACTAAATCACAGTAGCCAGTGTGATACGCGAGAATCCAATAGACGACGAGCATCGACTGACGAACCAATCGTGTGCAGCTCGGCGCTACCCCCTTCGTCATTCCGACAAACAGACCGAAAAATTAACTACTGCGCAGCTGTCAATCTGTGCTCACGACTCGTGAACCTTACTATATAATGTAATTCAGTAGGTACCACCTAATTCTTAGCTCTAGTTCATTTGATACAAAATTTTCATATTAGTCTCTATTTCATTATATTATTATTTTCATATTAGTTATATTTTCACTTAGTCATCTAAATATTTTAATGGAGGTTCATTCATTTTGATATAACAGCTCAAAGGAGAAATGTCCAGTCAAGCTATGCTTCCAATGCCGGCTGGAGTAGAAAATATTTATCAAGCTGAAGGCAAACTACGAGAAAGGTACCTACAGACAATCAGTTTCGCGGTGATTCTTACTTTACTATTCGAACTTAGTGCACCGGTTTCTTTAAATCGATCTAAGTATCCTTTATTTTGGGCTTATGGATGGATATTTGATACTAAGTAGGTACTTAATTATGTGAAAAGTAATGTGATCAATCCAAACCACAAAAGCGCGAGACCTACTTAGGTTATACCAGGTGATTTCGTAGCTAAATACTCCATCAGTCATTAGTTAACCGTGAAAGTTTCATTCATACAATGCCTTATTTTTACAGTGAAGGGGAAGACGTGGACTTGCATTTAAAGACGAACATAGAAGGCGCAATAATAAAATGGGCCCAACAAGTTCATGATTTATTACAAGAGGATTCTTACATTGGTAACATTGAATATTTTGATATAGAAGTAGTCGTACCGCACGGTTTCACCCGCGTTCCCTGTCCTTTTCCATACCATAGGCTATCTGCGTGCCAAATTTCATCGCGATCGGTGCAGCGGTTTAGGCGCGAAATAGTAACAGACAGTCAGACAGAGTTACTTTCGCATTTATAAAATTATATGTATGTATAATATGTATGGATATAGAATTAGAGCTTTCATATAGGTAAATGGCATGTATGTATATGAATGCGTGTGTCCGTGTCTGATACCATTAATCTACGAAAACGTGGTCTTTTGATTAAAACGCATTAAAATAGGTTATGCTATTTAGGAGATAAATGGTAATAAACAAACACACAACGCTTACGCAACGCTTACGCTTCAAATGCATGTACCCACCTACCAGCTGTTACGTCGTCGGTAGAACCACACGGCACACTAGCGGATCCGGGGGGTTGGGGGGGCCAAGGGGCATTAGCCCCCCCCCTCAAACAACTGGGTCTACTCCAGATAAATCTTGATAAAGACTACGCTCAGTTGTATCAAGCCCCTCAGCCCTGGATCTGCTACTGAACGGCTAAACATGTCATACCCATCGCATGAATATATCACACGGAGTTGTTAGCAAATGTTTTTATTTCAGCATTCAAAAGAACAAAGTTCCCTTTACCGAATGCGGACATAGAATTCTACGCGAGTCGTCTGCGAAATCTGGAGGGTATTTACTCTCAATTACGTGATCCTCGGGTGAAACGGATGGCGCACTACCTCGAAGATACCAAGAGTGTTTATTTGAGCTGCTTTAAATCAATGCTTACAAACGTTGTTGCTGGTAAGTGCATGCATGGGAATCAAATCATCTACCAGTGGTGTGATAGTGTATAAAAAACACAAGTAACACCATTCGCTCTTTAAATGTATATGGCTCTGTTTCACAATTTATTTTCACTTTATGTAATGAATACAGTTTATTATGTGCCTAGCACTACTATTATTATTATTGGTTACTATTTTCGCATCTACGGATGATAGAGAAAGAGGCAGTTATAATTTAGTATCATACAGATACTAAACAACAGGTGTTATATTTTATCAATACCATGCCAACTGGCCCGTCGATGAATGTTGCCTTCAAGTCTTGCGACTCCTTTTCGTAGCATCACAATTATTTAAATTGAAACACTTAAAATATCTTATTTCGAGTGAGAAAGAGTTGAGAATTAAATCGAAAATTTTAGAACCATACACTGAAAAAAGTGGACTACAAGTGACTACAAAATTTTATTTAACAGTAACACAAACTTTGACGACAAATAACCTGAACAGAGTGACTTGCGAACTAAACTTACCAGTAACAAAACTAGTTTTTATTCGTTACTAAATTATTTGATTAAATGTAACTAAAGTTAGTTTCCCGACAACAAAACGTCAACTTACATAACTAGTTTTGTAGATAATTTTGTTCAGTGTAAATATTTGGTTTTGCCTTTGCAGCTATAGTGGAATGTCGAGACATTTACGTATATCAGAAGCCCCTGATGTACCATTTCGAGACGTTTGAAGGCACTGACTTCAGTGACGCCAAGCATCTCATAAGGCCTATGTTTCATTGTATCGGTCTGTTGTGGGGCAACTCTAGGTATTACTGCAGTGTGGAGAAACTTATACGTGAGTTTAACAATTATTAATTTATGGAAATGCCTTATATGTAATCCTAGGCGCATTATTTTACCCCAGTCAGTACCGAAAAGCTGCTCGATTTAATTTCCGCGTTTGGTGACTCTCAATACAGTTAAAAATATTTGTATAATACATCCCTAGGATGTTTTTTTTTACTTTTTACAGGCCTGTGGTTGATCGCAATCTCACCATGGTAAGTGATGATGTGGCCGAAAGTGGTAAGCACACAAAGTCTAGAAGGAACTGGCACCCAAGTGCAGCTGTCGGAACATACCGATAGGGGCTTGTCGACAGATTTTCAACATGAGGTCGGTAGCCAGCCCGGCGGGTACTAAAAGGTACCCTACCACCGAGTTATGGTTTCCTCACGATGTTTTTCCTTCACCGACAGCTCAAGCTCATTGTTAGATTCGAAGTTCGAACCTTGTTGTTAACATACATGTTTGATAGTAGTAGTTTCAATGTGATGTATGTAAACCTAGGTATATCTCAAAAACGTGTGTTGTTTACAGCGCTTTTGCGAGAAGTATGCAATCTAGTGATATTGCAGTGCACTAACTCTATCGACCCGTCCTCTATATTCCAAGGCGAAGCCGACGAGCAGTTGATCAAGCTCAGGAAAGCTATCAGTATTTTGACTCATTTTATGTGAGTTGCTACCATCTTCGAACCTTAGCTTATCACAACACAAAGCAATAGCACAATTTACCTCCAGTAGTAGTTACTACATCAAGTACTAGATTGTAGATCGTTCTGAACCAGCATCTGCTGGTTCAACAGTGCTTCCAGCGGCCACTATCTGACTAGTTCATAATCTTGTTGGTGTATTACAGTGAGACATATGAAATGAACCGCGACAAAGTGCACACATTTTTCCCTCCGGGTGTGATGCCAGTGCGATGGTCATTCGACTTCGACCGCGTGTTCATGCGCTTCAACATCTACATGAAGCGACTCCGGATGATTGAGTCAATTGTAGATGCAACTGTCGAGATACTAAAGTTGGAGAAGGTGGAATTTTGCGGTTTGAGAGGCAAGATTTTGAGTACTGAGTGCATGAAGGTATGGTTGTTATTTAAGTAAAGTAATGTCGAGTAGATAAGTCCGTTGCTTAGCGAAATAAACTGTGTCGCAAAATTACTATTGGCCTACTAATATAATAATCCTACTAATATAATAAACTCTGAAGTTAGTTTCTCCATCAGGCGGGCCGTATGCTTGTTTTCCACCTTAGTGGTATAAAAAAAAAAAAAAAAAGTTAGACGCTCCAGCGGCACAACTAGGTAATCATGATGAGGATACTTTTTATCCTGGGAAAACATTAAATCTCTTGGGAGCGCGGGTACAACGCGGGGCGAAAACTAGTAAATAAATAAAATAATCAAATCCCTCCTTCAAGATTCAATTGAATCAATAATTTGTCAGGTACTAGAGGAATACACATTCATATACCAACATCTGGGCAACATAACATACGACCCTGCAGACCCGGAGGACACTCGTTTCCAGCCGGACTATGACAAGCACATGGCCGTGCTCGAGGACGTCGATCGCCGGCTAGCTTCACTGTTCTCTCAAGGGCTTGATGAGTGCCACAATTTAGAACATTTCTTCAAGGTATTACGACCCTTCTATGCAGTAGTATTATGTTAATATTTCAGAAAAGTATCCAATCTAAAGTACCAAGTAATTTTATTTTCAGTTCTTCCAAATAATAGGGGATTTGTATCGCCGATCTATAATAAAGAAAGAATTGAAGCCAAAAGTCGCGAGACTTGTTGACTTGATGCATGCAAACCTAGATGCTGTAAAGGAGATTTTTGACGAAGAGATGGCGGTGAGACTATTTTGATACGCAGTTAGAATTTCCGTGTTTTTATTTATACATTTTCAAAACTCATTTATTAAAATAATTAAGGGACATTCAAATATTACCAATTGAATCTATTATCCGATTGAAATCAACCTGTCTGTCACGAATGCTCGTTCTTGCTTGTGTTAGAGATAATTCCAAAATGTCCAGAATACTTGTATAATTCCTTATACTTGTAAGTATCCATATTTTCGCTTCGAAATACAAATTTTGCATAGGCACGTCTTTAATTGTAGTACTGTACATTTTTGTTACAAAATTGTAATTGTTAAAGTAATTACATGGTTTGGCAGAAAATGACGAAGGGCCCAGAGAGGCCAATGGTTGATCCATATTTGCCTCCAGTTGCGGGTATGCTCTGGTGGATCTACAAGTTGCGGAAAAGGATTCAAATGTGCATGGAAGATTTCATTGTGTTTGAAGATCCGTATGTTATATAAAACTTATAATTAATTATACAATTTTATAACGAAATTCACTTTCTATCCACGTAATTTCATTTTGGAAAATTAATTCTGTCGGGCAAATAATCATTGAACTATATTTTCTCTACGTTTACTGAAAGTCTGTCCCAGAAACTTATGGAATAACATGTTTGGCAGAAAAGGATAGCTATATGCGTGAAAGCAACAAAAAAGTAGTGCATCTCATACCTTCTAGAAAAGCCGCAATATTTTATATATATTTTTATATGTAATGTATGTTAATATCATAACAGGATAATAGAAACGGAGAACGCAATGTACATGAAGCAGAAACACAATGAAATGCTCGGTTACTTGAACGTGTTGGAAGACAGACAGTTCAAACAGTGGTGCACCACCGTGCCCCCAATCTGTAAGTTGCACCTGGCGAAGAATCTCATTTACCGGGACCCACCGTTTGTCAGGAACAATTTCAGTCCTGAGGTGAATGTTATTTTACTTAGATCTGAGTTATAGAAAACCTTGGAGAGACTGGAGGGAGTGGAGATGTTTCCGCCAATGCAGTAGCTTGGCCATCCAAAAAGGGAACGCCGACGATCTGTAGCAGCGACAGCCACGAGGAAATTGTCAATAATATATAGATTGTATTATATTTTGATAATGAATGAAATGAATGAATGAAATATTCTTTATTGTATACACTGACATAGTAAAAATAACAAAAGTATTACACATTAGGGAAGTTATACAATGTAGGCGGCCTTATCGCTTAAGCGATTTCTTCCAGGCAACCTTTGGGTAATAATGGTAATGATGCAAATGAAAATGATACTTACATTTTTCAGCTGGTAATGTTACTACGAGAAATACGCTACATGAAGTATTTGGACAAGCAAGGTATACCAATAGATGGACTCGAATTGTACGCAAGAAATGAAAAGTTGCAGGTAAATTAAATACTAAATCTTATAGTATACTAGCTTTATAGCCCGCGACTTCGTCCGCGTAGATTATTTCTTTTTTCAAGATATGAATCATTGTAACAATATAGAGCTTTGTTCATGGCTATTGTCCGCCACTACGTGTGATATTGAAAAAAGTTCAGCTAGATTGAGAACTCACATGCGTAGTCTAGTTCCACAGCACAATTTTGGAGGCCTTATCTCTCTTTCTCTCTATAGTCTTTCCCTCATGTCTGAGGATCGTGGTCAGCATCGGGTTTGCTTCTAGAGCGGATGATCTGCCTCCACCGGTTTCTGTCCAACCCGTCCCTTACGACGGTGTAAAACTTGGAGGACGATGAGTCTTTTACTTGATCGGACCATCTAGTTGGTGAACGACCACGTAGTCGTTTTCCTTCCGTGTTCCCAACTATGATCAGTTTTTCCAAACTTTCATCGCCTTTGCGCACCATGTGGCCGAAATACGAAAGAATACGTTGGTGGCATATGGTGGACAATCGAGTTTTAATTTACAGTTGTGATAGGATTGATGCATTGTTGCGTTTAGCGGTCCAAGGTATTTTCAACATCCGTCTCCAGCACCACATCTCGAATGCATCAATCCTTTTTCTTTCTCCAGTACCTATGTATAGTCCACGCTTCCACTCCATACATGAAAATGAGGAATACCAATGCTCGTATTAATCGGATCTTTGTTTTAATACCAATTCCTCTCTTTTTCCTGATGTTGTTTAGGTGAGTAATTGCATCCTATGCTATTTCAATACGCCAATACCATAAGCCAAAATAATAAAATTTGTAATTTTCACTCCAAAAATAAAGAATTTCATATACTAAATTTAATCCCCCTTTTCACTCCTTAAGGGTTCAAACTCCAACAACACCGATATTAGTTGCGTTAGTTTATAACCATAAGCTTAAATAATAAATTGAGTGTACTTCCATACACAAATTCATCCCCCTTTTTACCGTTTCGGCATCGGAATTATCAAAAACGTTGAGGCACATATAAATTAAATTTCAATCATCAGCCTAAACACAAAATTTTAAGGTCCTAACTTCGAAACTGATGTACTTTCATATAAACTTGCATCCCCTATTTTACCCCCTTAAGGATGGAATATCCAAAAATCCTTCCTTAGTGGTTGCCTACACTGTGTAATAATATATTAAGTGACGTTTTGACGGGCCAGTTGGCGCAGTTGGTTAAGACGTGGCGTCTTAACCTATAGCGCCGCAGGTCGTGGGTTCGATTCCCACACAGGACATGCATTTGTGTGCATGAACATGTCTGTATGTCCTGAGTCTGGGTGTAATTATGTATAATAAGTATGTATTTACAAACAAAAAGTAGTATATGTATTATATCAGTTATCTGGTTTCCATAGTACAAGCTTTGCTTAGTTTGGGATCAGATGACCGTGTGTGAGGAATGTCCCAGGATATTTATTTATTTATTTATTTTACGTTTACTTTGAAACTGAACGACTTACATACATCCCTTTTCACCCTGTCGGGGATGGAATTGTCAAAAAAGCTGAAACATGTATAAATTTATTTTCAATCGTCAGCCTAAATACAAAATTTGAAGATCCTAACTTCAAAACCGACGGACTTTCATACAAACTTTCATCCCTTATTTTACCCTGTTAGGGGTGGAATTTCCAAAAATCCTTCCTTAGTGGATGCCTACACCGTATAATAATATATTTAGTGAAGTCTACTTTGAAATTGAAGGACTTGCATACACAACTTCATCCCCCTTTTCCTCCCTTCGGTGGTGGAATTATCACAAACGCTGAGATAACTATATATTAATTTTGAATGGTCAGCCTAAACACAATATTTGAAGATCCTAACTTCAAAACTGACGAACTTGCATACAAACTTTCATCCCTTATTTTACCCCCTTAGGGGTGGAATTTCCAAAAATCCTTCCTTAGTGGATGCCTACACCGTATAATAATACATTTAGTGAAGATTACTTTGAAATTGAAGGACTTGCATACCCAACTTCATCCCCCTTTTCCTCCCTTCGGTGGTGGAATTATCACAAACCCTGACATAACTACACATTAATTTTCAATCGTCAGCCTAAACACAAAATTTGAAGATCCTAACTTCAAAACTGACGGACTTGCATACAAACTGTCATCCCCTATTTTACCCTCTTAGGGGTGGAATTTCCAAAAATCCTTCCTAAGTGGATGCCTCCACTGTATAAGGTATCTTTGTGCAAAATTTCAAATCTCTAGGTCCAGCGGTTTGGGCTGTGGGCTGATATATCAACAATCAGTTTATCATTTTATATATTAAAGAAGATGTATGTATGTTGTGTTTGTTACTCTATGTCGCCGTAATTGCTGATCGAAATTGGCCACCTCTATAGATCATATCCTGGGAATATTTGATTGACTGGTTTTGCTCAGGCGAAATTTAAAATGTAATGAATTGTTGGTTGTAATAGTACGACATGAATCGTCTGAACCGCGCTATAGCGTGGTACAACGCGATCCGCGAGGGCAGCCACGATACGGAGGTGGCGCTCATAGAGAAGGAGATCTCCGCCATCGATCAGCTGCTCGGCCGCGGCGTCGAGGAGCTCACCTGGAACGACGACTGTGAGATCATTACTGCATATTATTCAAGCAACCCCTTAACTTATTGACTTATGGCGAAAAAATTCAAAATAAATACCATTCCCTGACTCATCTCCAACAATTAAAAACTGAATTAATTACAAGTGATAGACATCTTTTATTAAAATGGTTTTGCTTCGGCTATAACTCACCTTTGCCAAAGATTCAATTCGTGAGTTACCTTACAACCAAAGATTTTAACGTTCACTCATTTACTTTGAATGCCCGAGATAAGTTTGAGAGACATCACTTTGATCGTTTGTTCAAATCCGTCGGCTCTCATGTTTCAGTCACTGACTGGATGGCAGAAGTTTACACTGCGATCAACACGCTACAAGAGCGTGTGCTGACCGCACAGAAAAATGTGAAAAACGGGTTAGCTAACATATCCGCGTGGGGAGATAAGCCGCTACACAACCGCAAAGACAACCCCGACAAGATGGAACTGCTGGCCGTCAATGAACGACATACCAGATTTGTCAGGAGGTTTGTTTAAACAAAATACTCAATTTATTATCGAAGAGGTACCTATACGGAAGAGTACACCCACATTTCATAGATGACTACAACGAAATAAGTGTTGAATCTGTTTGGCTATCTCTTGGGCAATCGGTGCTACAAATGAACTAATTTACTTAAAATAATAAGAATGAAAATATGAGAATATAATGGTAAGTAGGATTTCTGAGTGTGTGACGACAAAATCGGCACTGAACTCGTCAAGTTTCTGAAAAAAAGTACAGTCTTGACGTCTGGTTAACTTTATTTTACAGGCGAAACCTAATCCTCGAGAGTCACGCTGAGTTTCAAGATATTCTAAGCCGTAACTACAATCTATTTTTCAACATTAAAGAAGAGGAAGAGGTATTTAACTAAAATATAAAAGAATAAAGTGATTTATAAACATTAGAATAGTACAAAAGTTTAAGTAGCAATAATTTCTGGAGTAACTACCATATTACTACCCGAGTAGTATGGTAGTTATAATTCATTATTTCTCCCTAGTCTGACGATGAAGAAGAAGATTTAGAAGAGGTCGATGAAGCCACTCTTGATGATGATGAGAAGGCTGTGAGAGCCCAAAAACTGCAATTGATATTGGAACGTCGTGAAGAGAAACGTATTGCAAGGGAAGAGCGAGAACAGCAAAAGGCAGAAGCTGCAAAAATCAAGTTTGAAAGAAGAGAGGCGAGAAGATTGAAGAGAGATGCAAAAGCAGCGGAGAAAGCGGAGCGGCAGGCGCTTAGAGATGCAGGTAGATTATGTTTGTTGGATGGAAGTTTATTTATTTGTTTTTAGGCGTTTTATGATTTGTGATGGGTAAATGGTTACGCTCACCAATTTTACACGTAAAAGTTAGCATGAACGAACCTAATAAGACCATCTTTCAGAGGTCAGAACCTATAGCTAAATAGCTTATATATCTGGCTGTCGATTTTTTATCTGCTTTATGCTTCAATATTTGTAATAAATTTTAGGCGAAGAGATAGATTCGCCAGCAGAAGAGGAAGAAGATGAATTAGATCCGGAGGAACTGGCTGATATTGAAGCTGAACGGATTGAAATGGAGGAGGAAGCGTTCAGAGCCGAGCGCTGGCCCGATTACGTAAAATACGTCGATTCACTCGTAAGTCATATTGCCCAGTCTTTAAATTACATTTCAATTTTTGTTGTTTCTACTTCTACCAGAGTAAAGAAATAGCTTTGTACGTTAAGATACGCACGCACATAATCCTGCGAGCGTGTCCATCTGTACGTGCGAATTAGACTTTCTTACTGTTTTAAACTGTGTCTTTGCCAATCAGCATATCATTTGGTTTACAGGTATCTCGCCAAGTAATGAATGCGGTGCAATCTAGCTTGGATTTATTCGAGAACCAAACCAACTTAGAGAAAGGACCCAGGGTTGCGTTTATGGTAATCATAGCTGAACTGAAAGATCCTGGTAAGAGGAAATACGTTAATGATAAGCGTAACTAAATGTTACTTAACTATATTGTTTACTTTTCAAACATAATATGGCGTCTTGAGATGAGTTGATAAATTATTTCCAGATATATTTTTCTCACCTTCCCTGGATTTAGACGATGAAGGTGGCTTGTATGATACATTGAAAGAAATGATGAAAGACATGTTTTTGCAGGCGACGTTATTCCCTAGAATTGATCCGATCGTACCTGTAGCTTCATATGAAGGTAAAATCATTTGGATTTTTGATTTTAATATGTGTGATGGTTTTTTTTTAATAACAGGTGATTTTTAATTCGTGTGAAAAAGTTTTTTTTAATTGTGTTTGGAATAATTTGCGATACAAAATTTGCCCCACAGTAAAAGTAGTCATATGTTGATAAGTATACTTGCATCCCACACCCTCGGTTGATATATGAACACCCTCTGTAAACTGTATCCTGTAGTATACGAATGCACTTTATTAATTCCAGATGACCTAGTAAATGAAGATGCAATGATCGATCTTTATCACGAAATATTGAAGAGAGCTGAAAACAGTATCAATGACGTGGTGCAGTATGCTTCGGTTAGTTTCTTTACTAGTGTAGGCTAGCGCGCTTGAATTATTTGCGAGAGGCACTGTTTGCGAGCTTTTCATCGCGAATTTTCATGATTCTTGTATTTTACCATTCCTGATTAATTATGGCCATTGCAGACGAATTTGTCTTTCAGAAACTTATTTCCTCCTTTTTTTCGGAACAATCGCGACTGCGTAACACTTGGAATAATCGATAGTTTATTTATTTGGTTATTATCAATTATATTGGCCCTGTCGCACTAAAAATACTTTTTCAACGACAGCGATAGTATACGATACACATTACACGCTAGTGGCGTCAACTGGTAGCCACAGAAACCTGTTTACCTTTATTGTATTTGCCACTCGCTAATCTAATAATATATATAAAATGCTTTTGTGGGTACGTAAATACGCAGTTTTCTCAATCACCACCAACCCCAATCAACTTCCCGTTGGGGTGGTAAATACCCCTTGGTCTCCAGGTGGTAGTAAGGGAGTTTGGTCGCGGTGGGTGGAAGGGGTTGGTTGTGGGTGGCGAAAATGTTAAAACACATATTGCTGTCCTTTTCTAACGCATGAGGACTTCTGAAAAGATCTCAAAATTTCTGGAATGGAAAGTTCCAAAATGTGTAAAACGGTTAAAATCGATCTGGAATGTACTAGAAAGTTCAACAAATATCTGGAATGAGCTAGAAAATTCTAGAGTGAATGCAAACTATTATAATCGATATAGCATGTTTTGAGAAAGTTCTACAAATTACTGGCTTCATCTAGAAAGTTCCAAAATGTCCAAAACTAATAACTGTTTTATCGAATAGAGTTAGAATGTTCGAGAACGTTCTAGGAAATTCCCGAATGATCTGGAATGTTCCAAAATGAGTGCAATATATTATGATCGATTTAGAATGATCGAGAAAGTTCTAGAAATTTTCCGAAAGATCGGGAAAATTCTAAAATGAGTGCAATTGATTATGATCGATTTAGAATGTTCGAGAAAGTTCCATTTTTTTTTGGATTGATCTGGAAAGTTCCAAAATGTGTACGAGTGTTATTATTGATCTAACTAAAAGAACCAAATCGAAATCGAAAATAGAAATCTATAATATCTGTTAAAAATGTATCCTTATATATTTTTAATACCACTAAATATGCGATGTATTTTAACCCGAGCAACGCCGGGATTCGCTGCTAGTTACTTTATATATTTAATAGAAATATGAGACATACGCACCTCTATGGATAGAGGACAGACAAGAAGTGTTATCAGCATTCCTGAAGTATGGCCGCGCTATACCACCAGAGGAGTTCGATAAATACAAATTCGAAAATGGATGCGAACCACCAGAAGTCAAACCGAATTTAGAACAGTATCAAAATGAAGTAAGAACAATTTTAGCCGTCTTTATACTCTGGTCAAATTGGCCAATTTAATAAAACGCTATTCACTTACATGATGTACGCTTATTTTTGCATTTTAACTTTCCCAGATTAACAAATACAATGCAATGTATGATGAAGTAGCAGCGCTACCATCAGAGTATCTCTGCAATGGATGGTTGAAATTAGACCTCAAACGACTAAACCAGGCTATTATGAACATAATTTGCAAGTGGAGTAACCTTTTCAAACAGAACTTGAAAGATCATGTGCAGACTAGGTAAGAAATAAATAGCTATTTATTGCTCATAAAGAGGACATACACAAAATTATTTTTTGCTTTTGTAAAGAACTACATATGGTATACGTTACAAACTTAAATCAAATACAATCTGATGTCTTGTTTATATTATTTATGGGGTATTGTACAAATTGAAGCTTGAACGATCTTGAGAAGTTCATCGCATACGCCACAAAGGAGTTAACAGTGGAGCTAGGTGAGGATGACTACGAAGGGCTGCTGGTCGTGATGAGCGTGATCAACGAGGTTCGCGCCAAGATCGATGCCGGCACCGACCTCATGTTCGAGCCGCTCAGGGATATTATCGACGTGCTCAAGGAGTATGGCGTCGACTTCCCCGAGGAGACTTACGAACAGGTACCCATATTACCTATTGGCTAAACCTTACGGAACTCCACAGCCAAGTATCAATGTTGTGTTCTGGCGTGTGAGTGAGGTTGCCAGACCTCATTGGGGAGGGGGGGAAGGATCGGTAACGCGTGAGTGATGCCCCGGGTGTTGCAAGGGACGCTTGTGATGCAATACCTGTGGCATGGCATCACAAGACGAGCCGTGCGCTTGTTTGATGTCATTGTCGTATAAAATTAACAAAAAAAAAATATCAAACTCAATATTTGTGCAAAGTTTTAGCAATTTAGGTCTACAAGTTTACGAGTAAAATTACTTTGAAAAACAGCTTTTTTCGGACTTCGTAACTTTATAAAAAAAGAAATCAACTCCAAATATACATTTTTATTTTTTCCCTCCGATTGCGTACGGATTGCAGCTAGAAAACTATCACCAGTATTCTGTTTACACTTTGGTAAGTAAATTTAGATCTCTACGAGTAAACAATGAAATTTTGCTAGAATTGTATATTTCATATTATCTCCGTCAGCTGGACTGGTTATTTCATATAGATTTATTACAGACGAGCGAACGGAGCGAAAATTCATTATAGTGCGTTCTTCTACAAAATCACATTTTTTATAGTAAACTTTCTTACATAACTTCTGTCTTATTATCTAATCTTTTTGAAGAAATCTAAACACAGTTATTGATTTTCTTTGAGTACTTTATAGTAAATAATACATGCTCCTTGAATGAGTCCCAAACTTCGTTGAGCCGATTTAGTACAGGTCGGTCAACTAAAGCTGGCATGTTCACAGTACTCACACATGCAGTTTCACGATACGGTATGCTTTATTACATTACTAGCTGTCCCCCGCGATTTCACCCGCGTACCCGGGATAAAAAGTAGCCTATGTCCTTCTCCATACCATAAGCGATCTACATGCAAAATTTCATGATGATCCGTTGAGAGTGTTGAGTTGATGAGTAGTTGAGGTGTGAAGGCATAACAAACAAACTCACTTTTGTATTTATAATATTAGTTAGGATGTGACATCCCTTGACAGAGGTTGATGATGATGAGTAGTTGAGGCGTGAAGGCGTAACAAACAAACAAACAAACTAACTTTCGCATTTTTTATATTAGTTAGGATTGCTTCTTATCAGTCAGTCAATTCTAATGGACGAATGCAGAAAAGACCAGTCTATATTTATGAGCAGTATAATTGTCTCCTTCATACTCATAAGCTTGACCGCGCGCGCGAGAGAGACGGCCAGACATTTCATGATGCGCATGCACTGTGACGTCGCGCCGCGCGCATGTTCACATACACTACACAAGCGCAACGTGTAAATGTGTTGAACGTGCCAGCTTTAGTTAATTGACCTGTACAGCAGGTTTATGCATATCGCCTATAAATTCGATCGTATTGATATAGTTGGACGTGCTGCCAGAGAGGTGGCGCAACCTGGTGAAGCTGGCGACGGTGATGAAGAACAACGTAGCGCCGCTGCAGGCAGCGCAGGCCGCGCTCATTGCGAAGCGGGTGTCGCTCATCAACCTTCGGCTTAATATGTACCGGGAGAACTTCAAGACGAAAGATGTTAGTTCTCTATGGCAGCCTATGGCATTTATTGATTTTAAGCTCTAACCCCCTTAAAATAAGGCTTAAGTCAGGCATTGCAAAACCCAGGCATAAAGATAGCCCCAGCCCTTTCTGTTATATGACATTAGAAAGTAACGGATATATTTAAATCCTAGGTCACTACACTTGACTTAAACCTTATTTATTAACAAGGGGGTAAGACACTAGAATTTCAACACGGTCTAGCCACTAATAATTGCTTTAGTACAAACATCAGTATCTAAAATTATTTTAACCATCGACAAAAGTGTAATGCCACTTGAAGTCGTCTGTGCTTTATGTCTCTCGAATAATTCTGTAAATGCGTTCAATATCATAGTTTTTAATCTTATTGTATTCACATTAGTATAGATTGTAAGCTATTTGTTTAATTACAGATGTTCCTGGAGTCATGCAAAGAACCTTATCGCCAAATTGATAAGGTTCATTTAGAGTTACTGGGATTTGAACATATTGTCGAAGGTCTGAAGAGGTCGTGTACTCTATTCGACATACAACCCCCAGATGAGAAGCATCTTAAACAGTGTTCTCGAGAATTGAAGCTGATCAAGGTATGTGGTTATTGATGCAAGATGATTGACATTTTCTGGTGCTTATAGTGAATGTCAGTGTGAGACAGTATACTATAGACTTTAAGAGGATATAACAGTTCTTTTGAATGATAGTATTGATATCTAAGCCTTTCAGACTAGGTAAATTATTAAAGCTTGTCCACTGAAAGAGAAAGAAATTCTTCGACAAAATATGATTTTATATTGAAATACTTTTCATTTACAGCAATTGTGGGATAGCTATTATTTAGTCATGATATCCATTGAGTTTTGGAAGAAATCCCCATGGAAAAAGATCGACGCAGACGGTATGGACCAGGAGTGTAAGCGGTTCACTAAGGAGCTACGTCAGTTGGATAAGGATATGAGAGCATGGTAACCTGCTCAACTAGGTGAATTTTGAATATAAATAAAATGGGAATATGCAAAGCTCTGAATATTGTACCTGCAACTTTCAGGGAGCCGTATTTGGTAATAGAAGGGACTATTAAGAACTTGATGACCTCATTACGTGCTGTAACCGATCTGCAGAACCCAGCAATTAAAGACAGACATTGGATTGAGTTGATGATGGCCACCAAGGTAACTGGGCACTATATGGTTGTAATTATTCTTCGTTTTTGAACATACTTAATTATAAATTAGTGCTTAATTTTTCATTTTCCATTTAGAAAGCTGTTCATTCGCAAATCATGTCCATCGTCACAAAGCAGGTTCATTCTACTAAGCCATGCATAGAGAGTCATGATTTGAGTCATGCATCTGTAGCGGATATATTAGAAGATTTCAAATCTTTAGAGGACATAGCGTCCAATGTAGATACGTCAAACACTGAAAATAAAACTAAACTGATCGCAGAATATGAAAAGTATTTACAGTTGACAGATTTCAGAAGGCCTAAGCTGCAAGAACGCCATGTTGAAAATAGATTTAAAAAGTTTAATAAATCATATTCATTGCAAGAGTTGAAGGAAAATGGGTTTCAATTGATGCCGATGCCTAAAAATGTGTCGCAACAGAAGTTTTGTGATCAAACGTTGATATTATCAGAGTTCATATTGTAGATATCATGAGTTTTTAATGTAAATAGTGTAAAATAGTGTGTATATATATAGTCGTTACTCTGCGATGGAAATGCAAAGGTAATATCATCAATCATTCTTTTAACCTGTACTTTTTGTATTACAAAATCACATATTATTAATATTATTCACTTATTTCCTGTCATACCATATAACCTGTCTCCATTATACTCATAAGCTTTACCGCGCGCGAGAGAGACGGACAGAGTTTTCATGATGCGCATGCAGTGCAGTGCGACTTCACGCCGAGAGCTTATGCACAGACACTAAATAAGCGCAACGTGTAAATGTGTTGAACGTGGCAGCTTTAGTTAACCGATCTGTACATTAATTCTTAATTGGTTCAGGTTAAGTTCAACATAGACGATGATACGACCCTGGCAGATTTATTGGCCCTCAATCTCCACAAATATGAAGAGGAGGTGAAAACTATAGTCGATAAATCTGTCAAGGAGGCTGCTATGGAGAAGACTCTCAGGTATTTATTTAGATATATCTAGTTATCTGTATAAATGTACTAGCTTTCCGCCCCGCGGTTTCACCCTCGCCTTCTATTTTACCCGCTTAGGCATAGAATTTCCAAAATCCTTTCTTTTAGGCTAGAAATGGAACCAATGTCAACTTTAGAGTTAATAGAAACAGTAAAATCTTCCCCTCAAAACATAACCAGTTTTTAGCCCGGGAGGGGTAGATTTTCGAGAAAGCGATTCCTTATTTACTGTTCAAAGATACAGAGTGTCAAGTTAATCGGGCCGCGCGTTAGGCATCGTCCATTCAAACTTAAAAACCAATAAACCACCTTTCAGGGGTAGTTTTGAAAAACTAATAATGATAAACTTTATTATTTATATAGGACCATCGGATTTTTTTTTCATAAAAATTTCTTAATTAGTTAAAAATATAATTATTTACCGTTGATTTAATCTTTTCAAGGGAATTGGAAGTGACTTGGGATATTATGGAATTCGATTATGTACCACACGATCGAACTGGAATTAAATTACCAAAAGCGAGCGAGGAGCTTGTCGAAACTCTGGAGGATAATCAGGTATTTAAAATAACTTCATTGAGGCTGCCCTTATAGTACATGGATAAAAATATAACTATAACTGCTTCGGAGAAAAATGACATGATAAATAAGAAATATGTTTTTTATTGCAGAATCAAGTACAAAACATGATGTCTTCAAAGTTTATTGGTTTCTACGAAGAGGAAGTAACGGCGTGGCAAAAGAAGCTCGGTACCGCTGACGCAGTGATTGCACTATGGTTCGAAGTGCAGCGCAAGTGGCAGTATCTCGAGAGTATATTCGTTGGTTCTGATGATATTCGATCACAGTTACCTGAGGATTCCAGGAGATTTGATCATATTGATAAAACATTTAAGGTTTGTAGGTATTTATGGGTAAACTCGGGGCGAGAGACCGAGTGTGTGTGCGTACTATAGAGATAGAATATTAATAGAGCGACTGTACTAGACTAGACAATGTGCCATGAGCACGAGTATGTGTAAAGCTGCCTTTGAACTGCGCGTTCAAAGTTTGAAAAACTAAACAGATAGGCGCCGATCCCACAGATCCTTGACCGCCGCGGCCGCTGTGGACAATGATCAAAAGCGCCGCATAGTTTACAGTGAAAATGGAACGCGGAACTCTAGACCGCTCGCTGTGCGATAAGTGCAGCGTCAGCGCCATAATGAATGCCAATTTCTCGTTTTTATCGATACTTTTACCGAAGAAGTTACAAGAAACACATATTGTAATCTTTTCTGACAGGAAAACATTTCCGCTTTATTTTATACGTTCGCGTGTATCTATGAATGCATCTAATATATGCAAACTGCTCACGCTTCTCTCAAGGTAATGTTGTTAACGCTATCACTATTAATATTCTTATTCTATGGTTAGTACAAACATTTTGAATAAATTGAGTGCAATTCCACTTTCTGTTTTTTGGCGCCGCTTTGTAAACATATTTAATTTTATCGGAATCGTCTACCGATTTTGCATGATATCAAAAAATTTGGCTGGTCATTGAAATGTAACACTAGATTTTGACATATTTATTTGAGCAATTTGCAGGAACTAGTAAAAGATGTTGGGGTAACCCCAAATGTTGTGCAAGCGACAAATAAACCAGGCCTCTTAAATAAATTGGAGGAGTTGATGGCAGCGTTGAACCTTTGCGAGAAGGCTCTCAATGACTACCTAGAGACCAAGCGGTTGGCTTACCCCCGATTCTACTTTGTGTCATCGGCCGATTTACTCGGTAAACAATTGTTTATTTCATTAATTTAGTTAACTTGTAAGGAATTCACGTCTGAGGAGTAGCATTTGGCAAAAATACAGATCTTCAGTTAGGTACCGGCAGTAACTGAAGACTTGTATTGTGTTTAGATTCATCTATATTGTATATTAGAAATCAGAAACATTTATTCGTAAAACATAGGTAACAGTACATAATTGGAATTGTAATTCATAAGTCTTACCTACCATTTTAACAGACATTCTATCCAACGGCAACAACCCACCGGCCGTGAGCCGCCACCTCACTAAGCTATACGACAATGTGGCTCAGCTTGTGTTCCCGAAAGGTGGCAGCAAGCAAGCGATTGAGATGATATCCAAGGAGAACGAGGAGCACGTGCCTTTCAAGGCACCATGCTGTGATTGTTCTGGAAAGGTAACTAGAATTAAAATTTTCACATGTTAGCGATTTTAGGACAACATTGGCCCTGATTCTGTTGTTCACAACTAAACTAATTTTAATCTCGCTATGTCTCTTTCTAACAAAGAACATAAGAAAAGGATGTAAGAAATTTAGTCCTGTCAAATTTAGTCCAATGCTTGTTTTCAATATAAATTTAGTCGCCATCTATCGCGGTTACGCCTAAATACACGCAAAATAGGACGGCAAAGATTAATTTGACAACTTAAAATATGTTCTATCCTTTTTCAATAATCTTCGTAAGAAAGTGATGAGCTGTGACTAAAATTAGTTTAGTGCGATTTACAACAGAATCGGCACCATTGATGGTGGAGTTCTGGATAGCTTGCGGTCCCATGAGGCACACAGAATTAAATGCGCAAATGTACAACGTGGTAGGATAAGGATCTAGTATGATCAAGTTTTGTAGTGATCGTTCAGTAAGAGAAGTAGAAAAACAAAAAAGCAATACTTATTTTCATGTGAGATCTTGTTCTTTTTTGATGTGCCGCGTGGACATCCACCAAACCGAAAAAGTCAATACAGAAGCAACGTCTGATGCAAACATGATATCCACGAGCTATCACATCGAATTTTTTTTTATACTAGGGTTTCGAACTGTTATACGGCCCGCCTGATTAAGCGGTTACCGTAGCCTAAGGACGCTTGCCACACCACGTTCACCAGGTTCGATTCTTCAAGTACAGGTGGAACTATGGCTGAACCGCGTGACGGACTGCATGCGGAGTACTCTGAGAGATATATTCGAGCACAGCGTGAAGTCGTACGAGGACAAGCCTCGCGAGGAGTGGGTGTTCGACTGGCCCGCGCAACCCGCGCTCGTCGGCACGCAAATCTGGTGGACCACCGAGACCAACCAGGCCTTCGAGAAGCTAGAGGAAGGTACGCTATCAGGGATAGGGATATCAGGGACTGCAGGGATTTAACACTCCCTGCAATGCAAGGACTATAGTTTATCAAGGAGCACTATTCGCCGTGCATTTTATTTTTTGTCCTTCTTGTTGGAAGTATGAAACTAGAAGGCAGTTTCAGTTATTCATGCCTAAAGCAACAGGCTCGCGCTTCTTTGGGAGGAGGTTTCGCGCATCCGTTCAATATAAAACAGTAACTTTCTCCTTCGCTTTAGTACACAAGTTACCAATATTGTCTCATTTACTACATAGTTACGACGGAACGTACTTTTTTTTACTGCCGTGCTATGATTTCCTCACGATGTTTTCCTTCACCGAAAGCTCAAGCTCATTGTAGGATTCGACCCGTAGGACCTTCGTCTCGGTATCCGCCGAAATACGTATCGGTATATTTGAAATATTATGAGCATTAATTATAGTTTCTCTAAACATGTGTAATAAATTACCAGGTTACGAAAATGCTCTCAGAGACTATCAAAAGAAACAGATAAATCAACTGAGTTCCCTCATAATGTTACTACTGGGTGATTTGACTGTTGGCGATAGACAGAAGATCATGACCATTTGTACGATTGATGTGCATTCGAGAGATGTGGTCGCTAAGCTCATCGTTGCTAAAGTGGAGACTTCTAATGCCTTTCAGTGGCAGAGCCAGTTAAGGTAATGTTAATAACACTGGAAACAAATAACTCTTATCAATATCTAACTTCTAAACAATTTCCAGGCACCGTTGGGACATAAATGTGAACAATTGTTTCGCTAACATTTGCGACGCTCAGTTCCTATATGATTACGAATACTTAGGGAATACTCCTCGTCTCGTCATCACGCCCTTGACTGATCGCTGCTATATCACATTGACCCAGGTAAAACATAAAAATCATCACTTTTATCCCGTCCACCATTTCTTTGAAGTAAGGCCTATGTGGTGCCACCAAAATCCTATAAATGCTAAATTTGTAGAGTCTCCACTTGGTAATGGGTGGCGCTCCGGCTGGTCCCGCTGGTACGGGCAAAACTGAGACAACCAAAGACTTGGGACGAGCTCTCGGCGTTATGGTGTACGTGTTCAACTGCTCCGAACAAATGGACTACAAGTCCTGCGGCAACATTTATAAAGGTTAATATATATAGATTATCTATAACTATAACTCGTTCCATTAAATAATAGTTTTTAAAATGGCAGCGCTAATTATGCCCTCTCACCTTCCTGTCACTAAGGCAAGTCTGAATGCAAAAAAAACTGCCACTCGCAATCTTCCCTCAAATCCCTGTTACCATTTATTTGGTGTCATAGCAATATGTACGCTTCTTCCGTTTTCCTTCTGGCCTTTCTTGAAATGGGGTATAATATAAATGAGCTTCATTTGTAATTTACAAAACAGGTTTTTATTTTCTTTTACGTTGCGTATTTTGACTTAAGATGAAAATTGTAAACACCCCCTGATGAAAGGTCGTATTACATTTGAATTGATCCTCATAACACTCGAATCTTGCCTAACGTGTATTTGTTGAGCGGTACAATCTGTCAATACAAGCCGCCATTTTAAATATTTTTATAATATTCAGTTCTTGTTGTGACATTCTTTATAATATAAAACTTATCGAACCAGGTTTATGTC
Source organism: Polyploca ridens (assembly GCA_951394255.1). Lineage (NCBI taxonomy): Eukaryota > Metazoa > Arthropoda > Insecta > Lepidoptera > Drepanidae > Polyploca > Polyploca ridens. Next base: position 8,605,819 of record OX596262.1, read on the forward strand.
AAACGGGCGCATGGGGTTGTTTCGACGAGTTCAACAGAATTTCAGTAGAAGTGTTGTCCGTGGTGGCGGTACAAGTGAAGAGCGTACTCGATGCCATTAAGGCGAAAAAGAAGAAATTCGATTTCATGGGAGAGTTCATAATACTTATCTCGACGATTGGCATGTTCATTACCATGAATCCTGGATACGCTGGGAGGACGGAGTTGCCAGAAAATTTGAAGGCTTTATTCAGGTAAGTTGTTTAACAGAAGTCACGTCTATCAAATCGATAGTTAGGTATATTGTAGGTATATAAAAACATCTGCAATTGTAGCAAAATTAATTTCGAAAAAAAATCATATCTACGAAAATACACATATTTTTCTTAATGGCATTTTTATTTTTTCAAAATTCAGCTCGGGGTTCCTTTCAGCGTTTTCCTCTAAGACCTGTAGTTCAGAAGTTGCACTAACTGGCTGAAAAAAAAACACCCTGTATATTGGCGACTATGCTCACAGTTTAACTCCGAGAAGTATGAGCCTGTTGATGAGCATGAGGCCTCATAGGACTCTATGCTAGCAAACGTTGCGTTAAGATTTATTTAATTCACAGGCCATGTGCAATGGTTGTTCCTGATTTCGAGCTGATCTGTGAGATCATGTTAGTAGCAGAAGGGTTCCAGGATGCGCGTCTCTTGGCTCGCAAGTTCATTACGTTGTATATGCTGTGTCGGGAGCTGCTCTCTAAACAAGACCATTATGATTGGGGCTTGAGAGCTATCAAATCTGTACTCGTCGTTGCTGGCTCTTTGAAGGTACCGTCACATTTCAACACGTTTTTTCCTTATATCAAACTGGATTAAGTATTTTAATTAATCTGGTTTTGTTTTACCTCTTGTCTCATATTCTCAGCGAAGCGACAGATTAAGACCCGAAGATCAAGTGCTAATGAGAGCGTTGCGAGACTTCAATATACCTAAAATTGTAACTGATGATACGCCCGTATTTATGGGCCTTATCGGAGACCTGTTCCCCGCACTAGATGTGCCTAGGAAACGGGATTTGGAATTTGAGAAGCACTTGGTGGATGGTGCCATATCTATGAAGCTACAGCCTGAACCTGGATTTATTCTGAAGGTCTGTAATAACCGCCGTGATACAAATAGAAATTATACCTACTGGGTGTTTTTTTTTGCATCCCCGATATACCTATATCCTTATTTCAACCAAAAAAAGCCAAAATGGTATTGGCCGATATTGTAATACCTACTGTTTATTAATAAATTTGATTTCAGATGGTCCAATTAGTTGAACTGTTTGCCGTACGACACTCCGTATTCATAAATGGGTACGCAGGCACCGGTAAATCAATGGTGTGGCAGTGTTTGATCAAAACATACTTTTTGTTGAAAATGAAACCATATTACAATGACTTAGATCCCAAAGCGGTGACCAACGACGAGTTGTTTGGAATTATAAACCCGGCGACGAGAGAGTGGAAGGATGGTCTGTTCTCGACTATAATGAGGGACATGGCTAACATGCCAGGTGATGGACCCAAGTGGATTGTCCTCGATGGAGACATTGACCCTATGTGGATTGAAAGTTTAAATACTTTGATGGATGATAATAAAGTAAGATATCTTTTTAATGTTTGATTATTTATTTTGAAAAATGTGTGTGAGAGTTTGTTGCTTAGGTTTTTAATGGAACAGTTCGTTGCATTGGAGAATGTAGTTAGAGGTGCAATAATGCTAGGTATCAAATTTAGTTAAATTAAATCATCATCATTATCTTCCTGCCCTGTTCCCATACCTACGCTTCTTTCATTCAGTTCTTCTTTCCGTCATATCACTTCACTTTCTCTTCTTGGTTACTCATATCAATATCAGTATCTTTACAATACAGCCATCATATTTTCGGTCTCCTTCGTCTTCTCTTATATTAAATTAATAATACCGTTATAAAATATTAAAAGGTACTAACCCTGGCGAGTAACGAACGCATTGCTCTAAATAAAACCATGCGATTGTTATTCGAGATAGCCACGTTGCGAACAGCAACACCGGCAACTGTGTCCCGCGCTGGTATTCTTTACATCAACCCCCAGGATTTGGGTTGGAATCCGTAAGTAACAGATTACGCATTTATAATGATCAGTTGTCATTGCAAAGTACTAGTCCATCATAGAAACAAAGGCATTGGCCCTGATTCTGTTGTTCACAATTAAACTAATTTTAATGTCACTATGTCTCTTTCTAACAAAGAACATAAGAAAAGGATGTATGAAATTTAGTCCTGTCAAATTAGTCCCATGCTTGTTTTCAATATAAATTTAGTCGCCATCTATCGCGGTAACGCCTAAATACACGCAAAATAAGACGGCGAAGATTAATTTGACAACTTAAAATATGTTCTATCCTTTTTCAATAATGTTCGTAAGAAAGAGATGAGATGTGACTAAAATTAGTTTAATGCGATTTACAACAGAATCGGCGCCATTATATTTTAATCATGGAAATGGAAACTTCGCTGTATAAATTTTGAATATAAATAAAAAATAATATCCTATAATTTCTGCGAACACTTCGTCAAAGACTATTAAAGCGCCTTTTTCAAACTGCAGATTTGTTGCTTCTTGGATAGACTCAAACCGTGACGACGAGTCTGAAAAAGCAATGCTAACCATAATGTTCGACAAGTACATTCCACCTCTATTGGAATCATGCAAGAAGTATAAGAAAATCACGCCTCTAACGGACCTGCAACAGATACAACTCACATGTTACCTATTAGAGTGCTTTTTGAACAAGACCTTGCTGCCTAGTGATTGTCCTAGAGAATGGTAAGTTATATAGTTACCTATCCACTACAGTAGGTGTATATGCCAGCATATTCTTGATATGGGAGCAGCATCAGTCAACAATGATCCTTAGTGGCCTCCAATGGCATTTTCTAGGCTGCCAATGTGTCCTATGCTTTTATGGCTTCAGTCTACCTATATCGATCGATGTATCAAATAATTTATTTTTATATAGAATTTGATAGAAACCAAAACTCGTTTCTTGTTTTGATCTTTAAATTATTTACGGACGGAATCTAAATAATATTTTCACAGGTTTGAAATCTACTTCGTATTCTCAATAGTATGGGGCTTTGGTTCAGCTTTATTCCAAGATCAATTGGTAGATTGGCGCAATGAATTCAGCAAATGGTTTGCGAACGAGTTCAAACAGATCAAGTTTCCTTCCACCGGAAACGTTTTTAGCTTCTTCATAGATCCGGAAACAAAGAAGTTTATGCCTTGGTCCGAAAAGATGGAGTCGTTTGAGTTGGATCCGGATCTACCGTTACAGGTTTGTGGGACACAAACACAAAAGCAAATTTTGGAAGGAAAATCTCTTGATCAAAAGTATTTTATAATTCATAAAAAGTTCCTATAATACTCGGGTATAATGTAAACTCTGGAACTACTTGTCGGGTTTTCGAACCCGACAAGTAGTTCCAGAGATTAGCCAGTTTGAACAAACAAACAAAATAAACTCTTCCGCTTTAGAATAGATTGGCGGTGAGCATGTAAAATGAATGGTGTTTGTTACAGTCCTGCTTAGTTTCAACTTCGGAGACGACTCGAATAAGATTCTTTATGGACCTACTTCTAGTTAAGCAAAAGCCAGTGATGTTAGTGGGCAGCGCCGGCAGCGGGAAGACTGTCAGCGTTGCTGCTAAACTGAATTCCTTGCCGGATTCATATGCCATTACAAATGTACCCTTTAACTTTTACACTACATCAGGTTAGTAAGAAAAAGGTATTACACCTACTCGTATTTGTTTGATGTTAACCTTTACTTCTATTTAAATAAACTTCGGATAGCACGAATACATTGAAACCAATTTCAACATAAAACCTCAAGAGAGTACCTATAGCTCGATGTATAGGGACGTAAAATCATATATTCCACGTCAATATGCTAGCAATAGCAAGTATAGAAACGCGATGGCATGGTGTGAGTGTGATACTTGGAATAAGCTGTCCTCTTCAATATCGTACTGGTATAAGTGGTGGATGATTCACAAAAACTGCATTTAATATTTGCTTTTTTTTGCTTTGGATGTTTCTTAGACTTTGTCAAGTACCTACATATTTTTTTTTTAGACTCTATTAAGTAATTTATTTTAGACTCTATTAAGTAATTTATTTTAGACTCTATTAAGTAATTTATTTAAAAATTATTATATATAGTATTTAATTAATTATAAATGGCTCTGTTAATTTATTATCAAAACATACGTGGTATGAAAAGTAAGACTACAGAAATTTATAATTCTATTCTTTGTCATAACTATGATGTAATATGCCTGAGTGAAACCTGGCTTAATGATTCGGTTCTTTCCTCTGAAATATTTGATGATAGATACTTAGTTGTACGCAGAGACAGAGATAAAAGCTTTCGTGAAAGATATAAAAAATGTCATGGCGGTGGAGTACTTATAGCTCTGTCTAAAAATTTGGACCATACCGTTAGATATGATTGGCAAACCGATCAATTAGAAGATCTATGGATACAAATAAAAATAAATAGTAACTTGATTCTAAATTTATGTAATGTTTATCTTCCGGATTACTTAACCACTGGTTGTTTTGTGGATTTTACGCAAAAATGTCATAAAATTATAAACGATAATGTCAATTGCATAACCTGTGTTGTTGGAGATTTTAATCTTGGTGGGCTTACTTGGTCAAGTGATCTCACATGCCCTCTAAATTCAACGAGTGAAAAATCAAATGCTTTGTGCGATCTAATTTGCACTGGAGGACTAAAGCAGCTAAACAGTATTAGTAACCATAACCAGCGAATCTTGGATCTAGTTCTCACTAATAACTCAGAATTGTTTACTTTATCTCAGGCTTCTCCAATCAGTCGTCTTGATATTCATCATCCCCCCTTTCAGCTTTTATTTCGTACAAGGTTTCGCCTTTTGATGGAAAACTCAACATCTGAGCGTTTTTGTTTTTATAAAACTGATTATTTTAATTGCCGAAAAGATCTGGAGCGGTTCGACTGGGAGCAGGCTTCATGCAACCTTAGTTGTGACGACTTTGTTCATCTGTTTTATGATCAACTTTACTTGACGATAGAGAAATATACCCCTAAGTCAAGATGTAATAAGAATAAACATCCTATTTGGTTTTCCGCAACTCTCAAAAAGCTTTTTAAAAGTAAAGATAAATACCATTCCCGATACAAGTTGTATGGAAACCCACGTGATTATGATACTTACTGTTTACTGAGGTCTAGAGTGAAAATTTTAAGCGCTTATTGTTTCAAGTCTTATATTAGCAGCTTAGAGAATGATTTGGTTTCCAACATAAAATCTTTCTGGCGTTATGCAAAAAGTAAGAAGGTGACGAATGACGTTCCCAACCATATGCACTATAATGGTCGGACTGCGGATACCGGTCAAGAAATTGTCAACTTATTTGCTGACTACTTCTCATCAGTTTATGAAACACATTCAACTGATAATAGTTACACACCACAATTCTCTCCCTCTAATTATACACTGTGTCACTTAAGTATGAATTCGAACGCCATTCATAACCGTTTACAAAGGGTCGATGTTACCAAAAGCGCTGGTCCGGATGGAATACATCCTATGTTTATTAGTTTATGTGCCTCGGTATTATCCAAGCCCCTGCATATTATATTTAATAAATCTTTGAGTGAAGGAGTTTTTCCATCTTTGTGGAAAATGGCTAGAATAGTTCCCATTTACAAATCTGGTGATAAAAGTGATGTTGTGAACTACCGTCCGGTGAGTATTTTGAGTTGTTTCGCCAAAGTATTTGAAAGTATGGTATATGAGCATATGTATAACCAATTCTTGCATAGGCTTAATGACAAACAACATGGATTTATTTCAGGGCGATCAACAAATACGAACCTACTTATATACACAAGCTACCTATGTGAATCTTTTAATACTAGAACTCAAATTGATTCTGTATATACTGATTTCGCAAAGGCTTTTGACCGGGTGAATCATTCGATCTTACTTAAGAAAGTTTATCACTTAGGAATTCATGGCAGTCTTCATCGCTGGCTAAGCTCGTATCTTCTTAATAGATCGCAATTGGTGGCTTTGTATGGGTTCGATTCTGTCCCATTTTTGGCACATTCTGGTGTACCACAAGGGTCAAATCTAGGCCCACTTCTGTTTCTAGCTTTCATTAATGACCTTCTGGAACTTATCACTAGTGAATGCTTGGCATATGCTGATGATATTAAAATATTTCGTAAAATTCAAGGCATTAATGATTGCATGCTTTTACAAAGAGACATCGAAATAATAAACAAATGGTGCACCCAGAATTATATGAGTCTTAATATTAAAAAGTGTCAAGTGATCTCCTTCACAAAGGGTAGAAACCCTATATCGTATGTTTATAATATCCAGGGTGTCAGCTTTGAGAGAGTTGCTGTTGTCCGCGATTTGGGGGTTATGTTTGATTCCACACTATCATTTAGAACACATTACGACTACATCGTGAACAGGGCCAACCGAAGTCTCGGTTTCATTTTTCGTACCGCTAAGCCTTTCAGCAAACCAAATTCGTTGATTGTGCTCTACATGTCCCTCACTCGAAGTATATTGGAATATTGCTCATCTGTCTGGTCACCCATATACAATATACACACGGATAGAATCGAATCTATTCAACGCCGATTCATGAGAATGTTGTGTTCTAAGTTTGGTTTGCGTCGTAAGCTATTTAACTATGAAGAAAGATTGTCAAGGTTTGATATGATAAGCCTCGCGGATCGAAGACATCTGTCAGATATATGTACTCTCCACAAGATAGCTAATGGTAGTTTTGGAAGTCAATTACTGGCAAAATTAGATTTTAAGATTGCAACACGCTCTGTACGGGACCCTAAATTGTTTAAAATCCCAATGGCTCATAACAACATATCACAAAATGATCCATTGATTCGGATGAGTAAATTGTATAATAATTGTGCCTGTGTGAATGATTTCCCTGACTTATTTCACGGTAGTTTTGGGCGGTTTAAGCAAGACTATATCAAGAATTGTTTAAAAAGTTGCTAATAATATATATTTTGTTCTCATTCCATTATAATTTTTAATTTTTAACTCGTATTATTTCTCATTTGTACTTGTATTTTTTATTATTTTGTACCTAGCTGTGAATTGTTAATTGTTTAAGTTGTGTGCAGTTGTCATTGGATAGCAGGTTTATGTAATATTTTTTCTTCTTTATGTTTTTGTGCAAGTGTGATCTGTTATCTGTTACTGTACCGTTCAATAAAAATAAAATAAAATAAATATTACCATCGCCTGACAAATATAATTTTTACGTGTGAAATCCAACAGAAATGATACAGAAAGTACTAGAGAAGCCGCTGGAAAAGAAATCTGGGCGGAACTTCGGCCCACCGGGCAGCAAGTTCATGATCTACTTTGTGGACGATCTCAACATGCCCGAGGTGGACACTTATGGCACTGTGCAGCCACACACGCTCATCAGACAGTTTATGGATTATAAACATTGGTAAAGTTGCAGCGTAGTTATAAATGAAAGTAAAAGAAGCAAAAGCAAAATCTACGGAATCCAATGGAGATTCTGGGATCGGAAGGGCTTTTTTATACAAGGTGAAATAGTTGATGCTTGCCACGGGCCGTCAACTATTTTATCTTGTCATTGTAAAATGTACTTTAACGCACATGATTTAAAGGCGTCACTTGGTTAGCAAGTTTTTGCTGAGTCGGACCAGGGGTTTGGCTGCGATCTTCTGTAAGGTGGATATACTTCCCCAGTCAGGCTGCTACAAACGGGAAAATTGAAACGGTAGAACCCGTTAAGCCCTACCCATCAATAAATTTAAAGGTTTGAGATTCAGTCCTGCCTTTCTTTTCAGGTATGATAGGCAGAAGTTGTCATTAAAAGAAATATCGAATTGTATGTTCGTAGCATGCATGAATCCGACTGCTGGTTCCTTCACAATCGACCCTCGTTTGCAGAGGCATTTCTGCACTTTTGCCGTCAGGTTCGTTCATTCTATGACTTCAGCGTACTTTAATAAAGTGTACCTGCACAATGATCATATATGTATAATTTAATTCATTTGGCGTCTTAATACTGCTTTTGAGTGCCTATATACTTAATTGCGTGAGAGTCTGATATCTGAGTAAACAATTACTACATTCTGTACAACGGAGTGAAAGGTTGTTTGTTACTAATATAAAAACGTTTGTTTAGTTTTCCGGCGATGGACGCGTGTCTGCACATCTACAAGCAGATCCTGTCGCAGCACGTGGCCAATCCGTTGAATAAGTTCGGTTTGGTGGTGCAGCGTTATGTTGATACGCTCGTCAACGCTGCACTGGCGTTGCATAGCAAACTTTCTTCCATCTTTCTACCTACAGCTATCAAGTTCCATTACATCTTCAATTTGAGGGACCTGTCTAATATATTCCAGGTGAGCTTGAACCATTATGTTGTTTATAATTGAAACGAACCTATTGTATGATTGAGAGGACATTACCATTAATGGCTTTGACTGAGCTAGAAAAGTTCCATACATAATGAAATTTTTTATTATTTTGCATATCAACAAAACTCAGTAAAATATTGCAAACACCATCCAATAAATAGCCCTGATCTGCAGTAAGTCAGATTCCGGTTCAACTATAAACAAAACTAGGAGGAATTAAGGACTCTGTAAATGCCGCTAGCATTAACTCAAAAAGTAAGGGTCTCCAAAGACCATATTCGCTTCAACCCTTAAGATGCCCTCACTGATCCTTCACTGATTTTTATACTTATATTCCTATACAGGTTGGAAATTGTATACGTTTTATTTATTAAAAAAAAAACATTTATAGGAACTAGGTTCTGAGGTATAAACCTAACACTCCACTAAAAGCACATACTGAAACTGAAGATCGAAAGCAGCTAAGCGTATACCAACCCTTCGGTGCGAGCAAGGATATGATATGTTTTATTTGTATTTATAGCCTATTATAGGTTACTCCGAGCATAATCTTTAAATAGCCTTGATAGCTTTTAAGGAAGACAGGCGTCTATCAAAAATGCACTTTTAGCCTATCTTAAAGCTCTATCAGGGCCGGCTTTACTTATAGGGCTGAGCGCCCCTCATGACATCTACACCAATAGAAAAGATTTGTATTTTTGTTTGTAATGAATAAACTCAAAAACTAATGGATCAATTTAAAAAATTATTTCACCAATTTATCACTGAGTGACATAGGATTTTTTCTATTGGGATCCCTGAGAATTTTCCAAAAGACCGTGGTTGAAACTGCAGAACGAAAATGGTCATTTATATGGCACAAGAATTTCTGATCACTCTGGTGAGAATATAACTGTTAGTCTTCCATTTTATTCGCGCGCCTCCTTGAGGGCGCCAGGGTATTGGTTGCACCCGGGCGCTTTTTTTTATAAATAAAACAAACATTTATAGGAACTAGGTTCTGAGGTATAAACCTAACACTCCACTAAAAGCACATACGTAATAAAAAAAGTACCGTAATTTTTTTTAGGGTATGCTTTTCACAACCGGCGATGCAATAAAACAGCAATCGGAATTGATAAGGCTATGGATGCACGAGGCAACACGAGTGTATTCCGACAAGTTGGTAGAATCCAGTGACAATGAAACGTTCCAGAAACTAATCATGGAGGTTATCAAGAAAAATTGTGAAGTAGGTTATTAAGGATTTCATATTAATAAAAATTAATTCAATATTTTCTTATGTTCTGGAAGCAATCAAGAGCATCCTCATGAGGATATCAGTGTTTCACGAAATCACTGATATCCTCATTTCCCGTATATCTAAATTTGAGATGACACATATTTAACTTTATACCTATAATGATTATGGTTTTGTCGGATCTAGGAATTTGATGAAAACGTGGTATTTGAGAAACCGCTTATCTACTGCCACTTTGCGGAGGGCATTGGTGATCCTAAATACTTCCCTATCAGGGACTGGCCTCATATCATAAAACTTTTGGACGAGTCACTATCAGGATATAATGACCTCGTCGCTACTATGAACTTGGTACTGTTTGAGGATGCTATGTACCATATTTGCAGGCAAGTCTATCATCGTATTTCTACCTGTAAACAGAACATTTGTTTTGAATTTGAAATAAGGGAATACGCTCACTATTTCGGCGATGACCTTTAACTGCATAGATCAAACTAACTCATCTTACTAAATTTACTTGTCTTGTCATCCAGTTGTCTGGTATGGAGCGCTCAGCAATCATGGATAAATAAATTTAGTACCAAGAACTTATCCTAAGCGGGTTTTTTATTCTGTTTCAATGTTCTTGATGTGCGTGTGACAAATAAAGCTTTGTCTATTGTCCTTTTAAGCAAAGATTTGCTTCTATTACAATGTATAATATTTTATTCCTTACTTTTAGAATCAACCGCATTCTGGAAGCCCCGCGAGGCAACGCTCTCCTGGTGGGCGTTGGTGGTTCTGGCAAGCAGTCGTTATCCAGATTATCTTCCTTCATCTCCTCACTAGAAGTGTTCCAGATACAGTTGCGCAAGGGATACAGCATCAATGACTTGAAAGTTGATCTAGGTATTATTAATCAACTAGCTATACGCCGCGGTTGCATCCGCGTTTACAATAAATTATAATGTCTAAAGACCCTCATAATGCTTAAACCGAATGACTGTACAGTTTAGGCATTAGGAGGGCACTTATGAAGGTCGTATGAAATTTAATTTAATATTGATTCAGTCAAATAAGCCTTCACAGGCACATATGAATAGTCAGACTCTAATGCACGTTTCGGAAGCAATAATCTCAGCAATTACTCTTTTTAAAAATAATATAGTGCAATGGGCTTTAAGATATTTATTACATATAGCTGTCTCGCGCGGTTTCACCCGCGTTCCCGTCATAAAAAGTAGCCTATGTCACCCGGGGATAGTGTAGCTTCCCAACAGTGATAGAATTTTCAAATCAGTTCAATCGGTCAGTAGATTCGGAGCCTATCCAATGCAAACAAACAAACAAACAATCAAATCTTTCCTCTTTATAATATTAGTATAGATAACTAACCTGATTAAATACCTAAAATAAATTACAGTTTAAAAAAACTAAAAAAACACGCTTTAAAAAGCCCTGCACTAAAAAGTGTTAAATGAATGAAAAGTGTGTGGCGCTTTTCATTTTGTAATTTACGATATTTCTTCATGATAATGATAATGCTTAGAAATTCTATTGGGTTACAAGGAAAAGCGCCCCACGCTTTTCATTCAAATATTGAACTTAATTACAAAAATTGCTTACATTTAGGCCCTTGCGGGATAGACAGAGAATATATTTAGGTTCAATTTTATAATTATTTAACACTTTTTAGTGCAGGGCTTTTTAAAGCGTGTTTTTTTAGTTTTTTTAAACTGTAATTTATTTTTTATTTTTTAGTCAACATAAATTATTCATACCATTTTATTATGTTACTTATACCATATTTTCACCCAATATCAATTTATTTCACATTTATAATGAGTATTTAGCTTGACTCCACCAACAGACTCAGAAAACCATATTTGGCCAAAATGCACATAATACGATTACAATACGCCCAAACACGGCTAGAATACGATGCTCCGCTATGGGGTTCCAGTGCCAACCCTCCGACTTCATCATCAGACCCTGAAAACTATACATGGTCAAAATTCATCTCACGACATTTCCAACAACCCCAAACACGGCTAGGATACGATGCTCCACTATGGAGTTTCAGTGCTTACCCTCCTACTCCATCATCAGACCCTGAAAACCATACATGGTCAAAGTTCATTTCATGACAATTCCAACAAGCCCAAACACGGCTAGGAAACGTTGCTCCGTTATGGAGTTCCAGTGCTTACTCTCCTACTCCATCATCAGACCCTGAAAACCATACATGGTCAAAGTTCATTTTTTTTTTTTTTTTTTTTTTATACCACTAAGTGGCAAACAAGCATACGGCCCGCCTGATGTTAAGCGGTTACCGTAGCCTATGGACGCTTGCAACACCAGGGGTATCACTTGCGCGTTGCCGACCCTGCAGAAATCTCTTCACACCCTTTTTGAAGAACCCCATGCTGTACTCCATTGGGAAAACCACGGCGGGGAGCTCATTCCACAGTCCAAGCGTCCGCGGAAGAAAACTCCTTTTAGCCCGCACAGTTCGAAATAATTCTGGTTTCAGTGTGTGAGGATGGACTCCCCGTTTCTGCTGGACAGAAAGCTGGCGACCCATTTGCATAGTCCCTCGGGAAGCCCGTATGCTGGTAACTTCGATAGAAGACCCCGGTGCCAGACCCGATCGAACGCCTTCGCCACATCTAGGCTTACTGCCAATGCCTCACCTTGACTCTCTATGGCGAGTGACCAACGGTGTGTGAGATACACTAGAAGGTCACCAGCCGAGCGACTGTGGCGAAAGCCGTATTGTCGGTCGCTCAACAAGTCGTGATCCTCCAGGTATCTCAAAAGTTGCGTGTTGATCACTCGCTCCATGACTTTGGAGAGAAGGGAGGTGATGGCAATAGGCCTGTAATTCGTCGGGTCTGATCTGTCGCCCTTTTTGGGCACTGGGTGCACGTGGGCAGTCTTCCACGAAGACGGGACTTCCTTTTTGGTGTAGGAAAGTGCGAAAAGACGCGTTAGCACAGGACACAATTCAGGAGCACACTGCTTTAGCACCACTGCCGGTATGCCGTCTGGCCCACTCGACTTATGGATGTCCAGAGAAAGTAATTCCCTACGGACCTCCCGTTGGGTAATGCTTATCTCTGGCATGGAGCTGTTACACCGCGGGATGGTAGGCGGTGTGGCGCCACCATCATCCAAAGTCGAGTTCGAGGCAAAGAGAGAGCCTAAAAGGTCAGCCTTCTCTTTAGCACTATGGGCCAAGTTCCCGTCCGGCTTACGTAGTGGTGGCAAGGACGACTGGCAGAAGTTACCTTCAGCAGCTTTGGCAAGAGACCAGAAAGCACGACTTCCAGAGGGAAGGCGAGTCAGCCTCTCACCAATTCTGCCGACGAAATCAAACTTAGCCCTGGCAATCATTCGCTTACTGAACCTCGAAGCAGCGTTAAATTTGCGTTTCATGACATTTCCAAAAAGCCCAAACACGGCTAGGAAACGTTGCTCCGTTATGGAGTTCCAGTGCCTGCCTTCCGGATCCATCATCAGATCAGCTCGATGGTACCAAATTATTGTATTGTCATCGGTACTTGATAAGTGTGCAAAATTTCAGTTTAATCTGACGTCTGGAAGTCGATGAAAATTACGTTCGAAAATTCCTTTACATACATTCATACATAGATACATACATACAGGTGAAGCTAATAAAAGCGTGTTAAAAATACATATCCATAAAAAGGATAAGTAAATCTTACAATCCTAATAATATTATATCGTGCTTGAATAAACCTTTTAAATAGATATAATTAAATTAATAAGTATTGTTCACTACGAAAAACAGCTGGGTTATACATCAAAGCTGGTCTGAAGAACATCGGCAGCGTGTTCCTGATGACGGATGCGCAGGTGGCGGAGGAACGGTTCCTCGTGCTGATCAACGATCTGCTGGCCTCCGGAGAAATACCGGAGTTGCTCGCTGATGATGAAATAGAGAACATTATTAATGGCGTGCGCGGAGAGGTTGCTAACATTTTAATTTATTTACGCGTGAAAAAGTTCCTCATGTATACGAATTCACACTTTAATTGTCACAGACTAAAGCATCCGGTGTTCCCGACACACACGAGAACTGCTGGAGATTTTTCATCAACCGAGTACGCACAATGCTGAAGGTAAGCAATGCAGAAAGTTACTTAAAAAAATGTTTACTTTCATGATTTCAACCATACATACATATGGCGAGGTTATTTTCTCTTCCGTCCACGGCCGGCAAAAACATAATTAGCTTAGCACATTTTCCATGAAGTAGGTAATTTTTAGGTTTCCGTAGTCAAACTTGCAGCGCAGACGCTAGACTTTTGGTGTGATGGAGTCTGAGGCACACAAAAAGTCAGTGTCGCAAGAAGGGTTGTGTGCCGGGCTTTTTGCGCGTCGCCGTCGAGTGCGTTTTAAAAAGTGCGGCACTGATAGTCTGTCGTCTGTGCTCTACCTAATTATATTTAAAATAATTCACAGGGAAAATGTATAGTGTTTGTGGATGATTTAATAGAATTGTCCTGGTCATCCCGTCCTCTTAAATATATTTGTTTCAGGTGGTGCTGTGCTTCTCACCAGTAGGCGCTACACTTCGCGTCCGAGCGCGCAAGTTCCCCTCCCTCGTGAACTGCACCGCCATCAACTGGTTCCACGAGTGGCCCAAAGAGGCGCTCCGGTCTGTGTCTAAACGGTTCATCTCTGAAGTAGAAGCTTTACCGGTAATTAATGTTACCAATAGAATGATTTCATTAAACTCACTGTTGTATTATCTCTATAGGGCTCAGGGCCGGCTCTAGCCTGTAAAGCGCCCGGGTGCAAGCAATGCCCTGGCGCTCTCAAGTATCAAGTCATATTCTCACCAGAGTGACCAGAAATTCTTGTGCCATATAAATGACTTTCTGCCGTTTCAACCACGGTTTTTTGGAAAATTCGCAGGGATCCCAATAGAGAAAATCCTATGTCACTCAGTGATAAACTGGTGAAAGAATTTTTAAAATCGAGTCATTAGTTTTTGAGTTTATTCATTACAAAATAAAATATATTTGCAGAAAGGCTTGGTAGAATCGGTGGCAAACTTCATGTCTCACGTACACCAAAGCGTGAACCAAATGTCGGCGGTATATTTCCAAAATGAACGCAGATACAACTACACAACTCCGAAGACTTTCCTTGAACAAATAGCTCTATACAGTAAACTACTGACTGAAAAGTCAAGTAATTTGACGATGATGATAGCTAGGCTGGAAAACGGACTGGAGAAACTTGCCTCATGTGCTGCTGATGTTTCTGTGTTGAAGGTAAGAATATTCTATGTTGATATTATTGCGCACGTATGTTCGTAAAATTTCTCCGTTCGTAAAAATATGTTTGAACTGGTATGCTAATTTTCACTTTATACAGGATGTTTTTTTTACATTATATACTGTGAATGCATTGCGAAATACCTTATTCAATTTGAAATAAAGTTTTTTTTAATATTTTTTAGTACCAGTATCATTCGTATTATCGACCCTGAGTCAACGACCTGTATTGTACACATAATGTTTTTGTATAGTATAAGAGCATAAAATAAGTCATTGTGGGTTGATCGGCCAGTGCTATGTTTTTTTAATGCGTAGGTAACATTAGCTGAACAAGAAATTTTACTGAAAGTTAAGAACAAGGCAGCCGAAGAGCTTATTGAGGTTGTAGGCGCCGAGAGCGAGAAAGTCTCAAAGGAGAAGGCGTTTGGTGAGTGTCAACATGTTATGTTTATAATTAACTACACCTCATAATAATACAATTTTGTCTTATTGTTGATATTATAGGACAAATCACACAAATTTTAAATATACCTACTGAGCTATAAAAATGAAGTTCCCTGCTTGATATATATGTTACAAATTTAGATAACTAAACTACCATGCTATGAAACCATACTGTGTTTACAACAGTCTCACCATGATAAGTGACGAGGGACGATGTGTATGGCCGAAGGTGATAAGCACACAAAGCCTAGAAGGAACTGGCTCTCAAGTGCAGCTGTCGGAATACGCCGGTAGGTGCTTGGCGACAGATTTTCAACTTGAGGGTGGTATACAAAGAACCCTACGACCATGCTATGGTTTCCTCATGTTGTTTTTCTTCACCGAAAATTCATACTCATTGTAGGATTCGAACTCGGGACCTTGGTCTCGGCATCTGACGTCACTACCACTGACCGCGCATTGGTCGTGGCTGGGCTGGCCTAGTAATTCAGACGAGAATGTAGTTTTTAAGAGGAGTAGGTATAATGCTATTAAAATAGAAGTCGTGTTAAGGACGCGTTTACAAAATTGATAGGTAGCAAATCGCACTAATACATTTGCAAGGCCCACACGCACACACCTGCATGGAGAAGCTGCGTTAAAAATAGTGAATCAACCTAATTTGATACTTTAACATTATATTATATTTTTTTCATCTATTTTTGTTATCATTTCGCTTTTATTAAATTTCGCGTGTATGTAACTAACTTTACTAGTGTATATATTTCGGATGACAATACAATAATTGGGTACCATCGAGCTGATCTGATAATAGATCCGAAATGTAGGCACTGGAACTCCATGACATAATAACTTATGTTAGCCGTGATAAGGGTTGTTGGAATTGTCATGAGAAGAACTTTAATCATATATGGTGTTCAGGGTCTGATGATGGAGTAGGAGGGTAGGCAATGGAACATCATAGCGGAGCAACATATCCTAGCCGTGTTTGGGGTTGTTGGTTTTGACTACTTTTGACAATATATAGTTTTCAAGGTCTGATGATAGAGTAGGAGGGTAGGCAGGCACTGGAACTCCTTAGTGGAATATATTTGAGATTATAAATGTGGGTGTGAGATTGATTGAAAACATTTTATAGTAGAGTATAGCATAGTACAGTACAGTATAGTATGATAAGGGTGTGAAGAGATTTCGGCAGGGTCGGCAACGCACGAGTGATTCCCCTGGACTGGAGTTGCAAGCGTCCATGGGCTACGGAAACCGCTTACCATCAGGGCCATATGCTTGTTTGACACATTAGTGGTATAAAAAATGTATGAATTCATGACATACTATCTATCCCAAATTCCCAATCTATCACGGAAATCCAGTTGCAGTCTCCAAGAACTATCATCAGGTCAGTTCAGTCTGTCTTGTTGTAAGCACTCATCAACGCTTACAAAAGGAGCCCAAACACGACATATCTATCCCAATCCATCAAGGAGTTCCAGTAGCAGTCTCCAAGAACCATCATCAGGTCAGTTCAGTCTGTCTTGTTGTAAGCTCTCATCACTACGAACAAAAGGAGCCCAAACACGACATATCTATCCCAATCCATTAAGGAGTTCCTGTAGCATTCTCCAAGAAACATCATCAGGTCGGTTTAGTATGTTTTGTTGTAAATTGTCATCATTACGAACAAAATTAGCCCAAATACGATATATCTATCCCAATCCACCAAGGAGTTTCAGTAGCAGTCTCCAAGAACCATCATCAGGTCAGTTCAGTCTGTCTTGTTGTAAGCTCTCATCACTACGAACAAAAGGAGCCCAAACACGACATATCTATCCCAATCCATCAAGGAGTTCCAGTAGCATTCTCCAAGAAACATCATCAGGTCGGTTCAGTATGTTTTGTTGTAAGCCCTCATCACTACTAACAAAAGGAGCCCAAACACGACATTTCTATCCCAACCCATCAAGGAGTTCCAGTACCAGTCTCCAAGAACCATCATCAAGTCAGTTCAGTCTATTTTGTTCTAAGCTCTCATCACTACTAAAAAAAAGAAGCCCAAACACGACATATCGGCCTTACTCGGGTAATTCTGTATACAAAACTGACGTAATATAAAATAAAATTTCATTTTTGCACACAAATATCAAGTATCGTCGATAAAATTGTTTGTGTCTGTACAGCGATCTATTTTTTGTGAACGGCTGCTGGCTAGCGACATAGAGGTAGTCTCAAGACGGCGCACGGGCGCTGACTGAGAGTTCATTTGAAATGTTCGTTACTTTATACATCAAAACTCAGACGGAGCAAAGGAAACAAACCCTTATTTCATAAACGTCAAGTTTGACGTGAATTAGCAAAATTTTGGATAAATGGTGAAAATTTTACAAAAATGTTTTAATTTTTTTTGAGGTTTGGTCGATATTTATGCGGATTTCCTTTTTAGGAATTAATCTTGATTATTTCTATTTTATAAGAGTATTTTTTTTACTCATTAAAATCTCCAAATTATTGAGATATTTGGATCGTAACTCGGCCTGTTTTCGTAGTTTTCAATTTTATTGTATGAAAAGTATGATAATTGAAAAATCTGTTTATACCAACTACAGGCAAAGGTATATTGAAGCATTAGGTATCCGCAAAATTTGGCAAATTTCAATGGATTCATCGGTAAATGGATCGGAAAACAGCTAATTTCTCAATATTTTGTAAATACGTCCTTAATTAGCACCCTTTATTTAATATCAATAACTCTCCCAATGAGTAAAAAAATATGATAGGTACCTTATAATTATAATATATCTTATATACTGATACATCTCTAACGTAATAAACAGCTGCCGAGGAAGAAAAGAAAGTCAAAGTTATTGAGGAGGACGTAACCATAAAGGCCAAAATTTGCGCGGACGACTTGGCCAAAGCCGAGCCGGCTCTAATAGCGGCGCAAGAGGCTCTGAATACGTTGAATAAGAATAACTTGACAGAATTAAAATCTTTCGGTTCACCTCCTGATGCTGTTGTCAATGTCATCTCAGCAGTACTTGTCTTGTTCGCGAAAAAAGGGAAGATACCCAAGGATAGGTCATGGAAGGCTTGTAAGGTATGTAGTTATCTTTCAGTTCAAAATGCATTTCGTTAGTTATTTTATACAATAAATCATTAAACTGTGAACTAATTTTATTTTGTAATTTTCATTCAAGTACTTAATGATTATTTCCCATTTTTAGGGTTTCCATCCGTCCGGGTTTCCCCGGATTTGTCCTATTTAGAGGGCGTCCGGATAACGTCCGGGTGGGGTTTAATTTTTTATCCGGGTTTTGAAGTTTTTTAGTCACAATAATCAAAACTATTTTATACTAAACTGAGTAATTTAAAAAAAAAACACTTTCACGCTTCTTGTCCTGGTTACCAGATTTTAGAGATGGCATCATGACCCTTCCCATGCTGTAAGAAAAAATATATGAAATTATGATTGTTGTAACTAATAATGTATTTTGTGCGATAATGGAATTATTATAATATTAATATACAAATGATAAATGCTAAATATGTAGAAATTCTAGAATAGGTATTAATGTTATTTATTTTACTTAGTTCTCTGGTGGCAAGATTTGCTTGTCTAATAAGTGCAAATTTTACGAATAAATTGAATTAAATTGAACGTTTTCAAATATGTAGTCAGTCTTATAATATTTATTATGTGAAATATAATTTATTATGCCTTTTTCAGCTAATGATGGCTAAGGTCGATCAGTTCCTGAATGATCTAGTTTACTACGATAAAGAAAACATACACCCTGATACTATAAAGGTAAAATAAACATTTGTACAATAGATTTTGTTTACTACAGATAAGGTATTCGCATCTAAGCTGCGTAAACCAATTCTATTATTGCATTTTAAATCAATGATTGTGTTAATTCTGGGGTAGTAAGGACAACTTAATAAAATAAAAATCATGTTCAAATAATTATGGATAACTTGTTCTAGTGCTGTTTTATCTGGTCTTAATATTTTTTAACCGCCGAATTATTTTTCAGGCAGTGTACCCATACATCAAGAACCCGGAATTCAACGTGGACTTCATAATGGCGAAGTCGGCTGCCGCAGCTGGTTTGTGCGCGTGGGTTATCAACATATACAAGTTTAATGAAGTATACGTGGTTGTGGAGCCGAAGAGGAGAGCTCTAAATGCGGCCAACGCCGAGCTGCAGGCCGCCAGGGACAAGTTGTCCTTCCTTACCGATCAAATCAAGGTATATTTCCAACAAGTTTTTGTAACAACGCTACTGCAGAATTAATGCAGCGTTCGTGTATTACTATAGGAACTGGAGGAAAAACTGGAAGTATTGATGAAAGCCTTCCAAGAGGCTGTAAACGAGAAAATGAAGTGTCAAGCGGAAGCTGACGCCACCAATTATACCATTGACCTGGCTAATAGACTAGTCAATGGTTTGGCTTCGGAAAAAATCAGGTAAAATTATGCGGCGTTCAATTGTTCTTGACTAATACTCCATGCAGGACGATTTAATTAATTAGTTTAGATACAAAATCGATGAATACGGATCTTTTTACAATGAAGAAAGTAATATTATAATAAGTAAGATTATAGTACACTAGCTTCCGCCCTGCGGTTTCACTCGCGTTCCCGTCATAAAAAGTAGCCTATGTCAACCGCGGTTAGTGTAGCTTCCCAACAGTGAAAGAATTTTTCAAATCGGTTCAGTAGATTCGGAGCCTATTCAATGCAAACAAACAAACAAACAAACAATCAAATCTTTCCTCTTTATAATATTAGTAAGATTATGATACATGTGTGCAAAGTTGGTTATTAACAGTCGAGGTAGTATTAAGTGAGCCAAGAGTGTAATAAATCAATGCACACGCGTGTCATACGACGTTTTTCAACACACTTGCGAGGAAAAAACAAGACTTGTATTTTGCAATAAATGACACTTTACGAGCGAGTGTGTTGAAAATTTTTATGTAATGGTTAGATGGTCATCAACGGTGGTGAATCTAAAGGAGTCTGGTGTAATGTTGCCGGGTGACGTACTCCTGGTGACGGCGTTCATATCGTACGTAGGCTGCTTCATGCGTCGCTACCGCATACAGCTGATGACTGAAGACTGGCTGCCCACGCTCGCCAAGACTGATGTGAGACATTATATTGTACTCTTATTAAAGTTAATACAGTTTAGGCACGAGTTGTGAGCACAGATAGGCAGTAGTGGGGGCAAGCTCGCGCATGTACACTTTTGGCCAAATTACAGTAGCCAAATGATACGCAAGAATCCAATAGATGAACCAATCGTATACATCTCGGTGCTCCCCCCCCCCCCTTCTTCATTCCGCCAAACAGATCGAAAAATTAAACTACTGCGCAGTTTTCACTTTGTGCTCACGAATCATGCCGGTTACTGTACCTAGGCTCGCGGTTAAAAATATAACAATGATCAATTATTATAATGACGCGCATCCCTCGCGAGAACCAACGGGTTAAAGAGTACACGCGTAATAAAATATAAATTTATGGAGAATCATTTATAAAAAAAAATTGGATAGGTAAACTGGTCTTTGCTAGGTGCTCTTGTTGAGATATACAAACTTATATTTTTAAATAAAGAAATGTTTTTTTATAAATTTGTGTGTGACATGATTTTTCCTCTCAGTATTCCAATCCCTCATGGTTGCTCTCAAAGGGCGAAAACATAAAGAATATACGTAAAACAATGAACATAATGTAGACATAAATCGTAATTAATACACCATTTGAAACATGGACAGTTTACCTTGACTATAATTTCCGTTTTTTTATTATCTTAGCCGAAAATCGATACGACCGAAGGCCTAAACGTGCTTTCCATGCTCACGGACGATGCTCAAGTAGCGTGCTGGAACAATGAGGGGCTGCCCACAGACAGCATGAGCACTGAAAACGCCACTATCCTTAGCAATTCAGCTCGATGGCCCCTCATGATCGACCCACAGTTGTAAGTTTTGGAATTACTAGTTTTATACAATGGCCCAAAGAATGTGCTAAAGATGTGCTAGGGATCGAGAGTAAATGTGACCTAATAAATTTGTCAATAATCTCAAGCCCACTTTAATTCTCGGCTAATCCAATAATGAATAATCCTATTATCCACAAAATCCTGTTGTTGTCTCCGTCTCGACCACTGACGAACTGTTTGGACTTTCTGTATTCTGGGCCTTACAAAGATCTTATTCAAGACTCAGGATTATTTTTATTTCCACCATTATCTACATAGGCAAGGCATAAAATGGATAAAATCTAAGTACGGCGATGCACTGGTAGTGGTCCGGTTAACAATGCGCAACTACTTGGACCGCATTGAGCGCGCGATCAACAACGGCGACGTGGTGCTGATAGAGAACATCGGCGAGACCGTGGACGCCGTGCTCGAGCCGCTGCTCGGCCGCGTGCTCATACGCAAGGGGAAGGTGCTCAAGGTGGGTGTACGCGCCTAGCGTTTGAAATATAATTTTGGGCCTGATTATTTGTACGCACTTACTTGATAGCTCTTGCAGGTCAGAGGGCACGTTCAAGCACTAAAATGCACTCAGACGCGTATTTGCTAATTTTCTTTGTTCTTTATAAGTTTTTCGACGACACGGCCGGCCGGCGCGGTTGAAACTCGAAGAGGAAGTGGCGCCGTCACCAAGTTGCGGTGCGGTCGCGCAACATTTTTCCAAAGATAATGTTTGTGCGTTTGTTCAGGCCCATTATAAACCCAACAGTGGGACATATTTTATAGCGTGTCTTTGAATTGTTCATTGTGCAAATGTGTTCAATTGATAGAATGTATTTTTAATATTCTTATGGATATCCACAGATTGGAGACCGAGAAATCGACTACCATGTAAACTTCCGCCTATTATTACAAACGAAACTGGCAAATCCTCACTATCAACCTGAAATGCAAGCTCAGTGTACACTCATCAATTTCACTGTCACTAGAGATGGGTGCGCATTTAAAAGTATTTAGCATGATTTAATGGGTAACCTAAGTTAATTTGTCGCCCTTACCGATCTTTTGTCGAGTTTCCAGAATTGATCGACAATAATGCTTCTAGCATTCATTACTATTTTAATGAAAGCCTAAGCGGCTATCTTTGAAAAGGGTGAGATAAGGACTATGTTATGTTTTATCATTTCTTTTTTTAATCGATAGGGTCGTAGAGTCTAAAAATGCAAGTCTGGTATCACAATTCTTGACCGAACTGTCTGCCAGTCTACCGTCAATATCTGCCAGAATACAATAGTATCGATCACGCCCTGTCGATTAAAAAAATAATTTAGCTTATTACTTGTGTATCATTTTTTGGAATTAAGATAGTCTAGTTACAGACTACCAGACCTGCGGTTTATTGTTCAACTCACGGCTGCATTGATTAAACATATTTTCATCCTTCCCTTGCCGCTTGGGGTTTAAGTGTAATGAAGATTAATAGGCGTGGTCAACTACCTGTTTTCCGAACACTAACTTAAGTTGTCGACTTAAGTTTGAAGGTCACATTAAAAATGATCTTATTCGGTGAAGAAAAATCATTCGATTCTTTTTCAAATCACTTATAGTTATTCCACTTTCCAGTCTAGAGGACCAGCTATTAGGTGAAGTAGTCAAAGCTGAGAGACCAGACTTGGAAAGTTTAAGAGCCAACCTCACAAAGCAACAGAACGATTTCAAAATCACATTGAAGTCTTTAGAAGATGATTTGTTGAAGCGTCTGTCATCTGCCGGACCGGACATATTGAGTGATTCAGCGCTTGTTATCAATCTGGAAACTACTAAAAAGACTGCCGCTGATATTGAGGTGAAAGTCGAGGAGGGCAAGATTACTTCAGTGAAGATTGATGACGCTCGTGAAAAATACAGGTTAGTTGAGCACACAATTAACATGCGGCGTAGCAGGTTTACGAAAAATAAATGGCGAAAGTGGTAGTTTTGTTTAAGTAACGTGTAACCCTACCTCCTACACTACACTATAAGAGCTAAAATTTTGCAGATGAAGCCAGGTCCGGATTTCTGCCTTTAGGTCAACACATTTCGAAGTTGTCTGGAAGAGATTGCTTCTTAGCGATAAGACCGCCAATTGTACAGTAATTTTAATATATGTGTCATTATTTTTTGTTACATATTTGTTGGTGTACAATAAAGAGTTATCTATCTATTCATATAATAAGAACCCGCTACTTAGCCAGAGTTGTATCCATAAAGATACATACATACATGGATACATTGTGACATAATCAATCTTGTTCAGACGTGCAGCCTCCCGCGCTTCCCTACTATACTTCATCATGAACGACATACACAAGATCAACCCGATGTACCAGTTTTCCCTGAAAGCCTACAGCGTGGTGTTCAGGGACGCGATACTGAAGACTGAAGCGGCCGATGACCTGGAAGGACGCGTGCGCAATCTGCTCGATAGTATCACGTTTGCAGTATTCGTGTACACCAGCAGGGGACTGTTTGAGAGAGACAAGCTTGTGTTCCTCTTCCTTATTACCTTGCAGGTTTGGATACTTCATGAGGTTCCTTCTAAGCTTTGTGTGCTTACCACCTTCGGCCGCATCATCACTTACCATGGTGAGATTGCGGTCAAACACAGGCCTATAAACAGTAAAAAAAAAGGATCATATTTATTAAATTGTAACAATAATGGTAAAAATCTCCGCTGCTTAATAGTGTCTTTGGCTGCTTGTAGTTAGTTATCCATAGCTGTTTGAGAATATATTTATATTACCTTTATAATTATAATTAATTAGCTGTCCCCCGTGGATGCACCTGCGTTTTCAAGATTAAAGTGTCCTATATTTCAAATCATATTTTTTAAATGAACTCATTTCAAGTTATATAAATTTATTTAGGTACTACAAGGTGAAGGTAAAGTTGACGCTATAGAGCTGGACTTCCTACTAAAGTTCGCGGTGGCCCCCGAAGTGTCCCCATATTCGTGGCTCTCAAATAATTCTTGGGGCGGTATCATCGCGCTCTCCAAGATGGATGCCTTTGAGAACTTGGATAAGGACATTGAAGGGGCCAGCAAAAGGTAAAATTACAGCATTATATCGTGGTATGTGTGAATATCGTTAGTTTTTGTAATTGTAGCAATAAAATGATTTCTATTTCTATTAAACGTTAGTTAGTGCGGAAGTAAACGTACGTAACCGAGGGACCAAATATTTTCAGGGGATGTAAATAATCCTGTATCTCACTAATATATGTATGTTTATTATAAATGCGAATGTTTGGATGTTTGTGAGTTGGATGTTTGTACCTCAATCACGCTTCAGCATCTCAACGGATTTGGATGAAATTTGGCACACAAATAGAATATGTTCTGGATTAACAAATGTGTTTAATTAACAAACTTTTTATCCCGGGAAATTAGTTTATCGCTCGGATACGCGGGTGAAACCGCGGGGCGCAACTAGTGTTATAATAATGAAGCGGTTTATAACATACAAACAAATACACAAAATCAACTCTGTCTGAGTAGTTCCAATAGATATTATTATGTTTACTACTTTCACAGATGGCAAAAGTATACAGATGGTGAAGCCCCTGAGAGAGACAAGCTTCCCGGTGAATGGAAGAACAAATCTTCTTTGCAGCGATTGTGTATCATGCGTGCTTTACGGCCTGACAGAATGTCCTATGCGTCAAGGTATGCTATAAGTACGTTACAGTAGTGTCCAACTTTAGATTATATTTACTTTGAGGTAGTAAAGTACTTCGCATTTAGTTATTTATTATAAAGAACAAAGCGTAGTATGTGAACATCCGTGAAATTTACGATTCAGTGCGTTTTGTGAAGAGAACCTCGGCACGAAGTACGTTGAAGCCCGCACCCCGCCGCTAGAAAAGTCCTTTGAAGAGAGTAACTCCACCACGGCCATGTTCTTTATACTGTCGCCAGGAGTTGACCCCCTAAAGGTAGCTACTTAAATTATGTCGTCATGATATTGTTCTGTAGTTCTGTCTGTATAGGTTTTATGTAAGATACGCCGATGACCTTCCTTGAGATGATGTGTGGGCGTTTATTACATTTTCAGGACTTGGAGAAACTAGGTCGCAAATTGGGCATCTCACCGGATAAAAAGAACTTCCATATCGTGTCTTTAGGCCAAGGCCAGGAGATTGTCGCTGAAGAAGCTATGACCGTCGCTTCTGGAAGTGGCCAATGGGTCATCTTGCAGAATATTCACTTGGTGGCCAAGTGGCTTTCGACTTTAGAGAAAAAGATGGAGGAGACGTTTGAAAATCCATTACCATCTTACAGGTTAGAAAAATAATGCTATAAACGATACTGACCGCAGTGCGTGTTGCGTGATTTGATAGGAAAAAATAGATGGAAATTATATTTAAAATTGTATCTGTCTAGGTTATTTTTAAGTGCTGAACCGGCGGGAGATCCAGCATACCACATAATTCCTCAAGGTATTTTGGAATCGTCCATCAAAATTACTAATGAGCCTCCTATTGGTATGTGGGCCAATTTGCATAAGGTGCGTATCTTTTATATAGCATGTATCTATAGCATGTATCTATATCTAATCAGCCTTTTATTGTCCCCTGCTAAATCTAAATTTTTCACGTTGATGTTTTCTTTCATCAAAAGCTGAAACTCATCGTAGGATTCGAACCCTTAGTTATGGCATGTGACGTCACTAACATTGAGCTATCATCGCTTCTTCATCCTCTTTATTACATTGTGATACAGGCTACGAACAATTAATTATAAGATTGTTTTCCTCACGGGAGCATATTCATAATATTTGACATGCTGCGTTACTGACATTTCAGTCTTTAGATAACTTCAGTCAGGACACACTTGAGATGTGTAGCAAAGAGGCTGAATTCAAAGCAGTACTATTTTCTCTCTGCTATTTCCATGCCGTTGTCGCTGAAAGGCGTAAGTTCGGTCCACAAGGCTGGAACAGGTATGTCAGTTGACGGTCATTTATTTTATTTTCCACTTGATAGGTATATTTAACTGACTACATTTGGGTTTCACTGTCGTTCGGTTCCAACTTACGTTAAGTTTGTGTTTAGCTATATTTGTCTGTGTGGGCGTTTATTACGAGTACATTCTTTTATACCTACTCCTAATATAGCAAACAACCATACGGCCCGCCTGATATGGCCCTAGATAAAAAAATCTATGGTTAGCAGATCGTAGCGTCAGGGTTTCATATGGTTTTAAAAATAAAAGAAGTAAAATAATAAAAGTTAAGTATGTATCAACAGAACGTACCCATTCAATTTCGGTGATCTAACGATCTGCGTGTACGTACTGTACAATTATCTGGAAGCGAACCCTCGCGTGCCGTGGGAGGACTTGCGATACCTGTTCGGAGAGATCATGTACGGAGGGCATATTACAGACGATTGGGACAGGAGGCTCTGCAAGACGTTCCTGCTTGAGTATATGCAGGCGGAATTGGTGATTATTGTGGATATTTACATCACTTTACACACATATCGAGAAAAAATCGTAATCGTCCAGTTCTCATATCCTTGCATAAACAGGGTGGATACGACGACACATTGACCTTTTGTATGGCACAGCAATTTTTTTTTGCTTTCGAAATTGGTCCCATGATAAAAGTTATTCGCATTTATGAGTACTTTACGTGGTTTCATTTATTGTCGTATGCATCCTGTATAGAAATGTAAAATAGAAACGGCGGCGGGGTTATCGCGTAAGGCAATGTTAATGAATCGAATGAACTTCATTGAGTGTGTCTCCCATTTTCTGAAGTTCTATTATATTTAGACCTCACGCGGGGCATCCAATTAGTCAATAGATGGCTTCCTTGACTCGTTTGATGTTAAAATAGAATTTCAGATATGGGGGACAAATCAATTCAATTCATTACTATTGATTGACTTAGGTTACACTTAGGTTATACATTTTCGTCTATCCATGAAATATTATAGCTTCGTTGCCTAGACTTTCTACAATTTTATATTACTTCATTTAAGGTGGATGGAGAACTTCAGTTAGCTCAAGGATTCATATCGCCCCCTAATTCGGATTATGTCGGTTACCACCAGTATATAGACGATTTCTTGCCTGATGAAACCCCGTATCTGTACGGTCTACATCCTAACGCCGAGATAGGATATTTGACTACGGTCTCTGCGAGACTATTCAAGGTACGTGGCATAATAGAAGCTGTAGTTAATTTTGCTGTAGCATAGCGTTTATTCGTTATATATTATAGCGTTTATAAATATTTTCAGGTGGTATTCGAAATGCAACCTCGAGATACAGGCGCGCAAGCCGGTGGTGGTGCAACCAAAGAGGAACAGGTTTGTTTGAAAACCCTTGATTTATCATTATTAATCTATCAACATTAAGGATTAAAATCCGGAAAACCGGATCCGGTAATTCGGTGGATCCGGCGTCACATGTCATACATCGGATCCGATCCCGCATAGAATATGTCCTGGGTTAACCATGTGATACTTTTATCCCGGGAAAAGAATATGGGTCGAAAATCTTTTTCTTGTACCTCGTTAGCATGGTTACGGCCCCTGGACAACACTTTGAAAGCATTTTCTATAGTTACAATTCATCAAAATGCCATTTTTGTCATAGTTATAAGCCCATTATTGTATGGACTATCCTCCTTAGCACATTAATAGTTTATTTTTTATGAAACTCGTCACTGTTGTCTCTTGGACAAAGGACCAGAATAACAAACAAGAAAAGTTGATTGACCCATATATCCCTCGGGAACGCGGGTGAAACTGCAGGGCACAAACTAAACATTAATAAAACTAAACATAAATAGTAATATTATAAACGCGAAAGTAGTCTTTTATATAGCTAATTGAAGAATGAAAAGGCAAAATATTTGTGAAGGGACTAATCCGACCGGATCCGGACCGGACCCTACAAGAGGATAGGAATCCGGCTGAATCCGGCCGGATTGAAATTGGGGCCGTATTGCAATCCCTAATCACCATTCCCAATACCATACTAATATTACCTATTCCTAAATTCAAAAGATTGTGGATGTTTATTACTCAAGTTAAATTACATCTTCTAGGTATGTCTTTACATATATACAATTGAACTTCCTCAGGTGCGAATGTTGCTAGACGATATCTTGGACAGGGTACCAGAACAGTTCAACCTGCACGAGTTGATGAGTAAGGTTGAGGAGTTGACTCCTTACACCATCGTGGCTATACAAGAGTGCGAGCGCATGAACAATCTCATGGGGGAGATACGGAGGTCATTGAAGGAGCTCGAACTCGGAATGAAGGTATCAATAATACTAACTGTAGCATATATCAAGCGCATGTGTACTTTATCTAATTGGTGAACTGATTTCGAACCACTGGCTTGTCGTTTATTCGATATATTTTAGTGCTAAAAAGATATATATTTAATCCAATATAATATAATCATTACAGGGAGAACTGACTATCAGCAGTGATATGGAAAAACTGATGGAGTCACTATTCATGGATCAAGTGCCAGATTCGTGGACTAAACTCGCATACCCGAGTCTACTGGGTCTCGCCGCTTGGTTTTCCGACCTTTGTCTCAGATTAATTGAGCTCGAGAATTGGTCTGGCGACTTTAATGTAAGTTAACGATCATTATTTTGCTTTGATTTTATTTTTATACGACTAAGTCGGTAATATGGCCCGCCTGATGGTAAGCGGTTACCGTAGCTATGTACGCTTGCAACACACGAGGTATCAATCACGCGTTACCAACCTTTCCCCCTCACCATTGAGCTCTGGCGACAATACCCACGCGCAGGAACATAACATAAAGTTATTTCGCTGCAGTATTATGTAAGGTATTTCCCTAGTCGAACTACTCTTTGAGTGAATTATGGTCTACCTCTCTTAGTAAGTCATTAATATAAAGTAAACCCACTGGTTAATTCTGTATGTTAGCTACCCCCAGCGGTGTGGTTGGCCGGGTTCTTCAACCCGCAGTCGTTCCTCACGGCCATCATGCAACAGACGGCGCGCAAGAACGAGTGGCCGCTCGACAAAATGTGCCTCAATTGCGACGTCACCAAGAAGAATCGTCAGGACTTCAAGTTAGTCACACACCATTTTAACTTTGTATGTTTTAGTAGGATTAAAAAAAAAACTCTATTTGCAGTGACATACCAAAATTTTTATTTTATTTCATAATAATATTAGATGTTATGATGATGATGTAATGATTAGTTAAATAGTTTTTTCTGTGATAATCTGGACAGAAGATTATCTATCACTGATAATGACAGTCAGTTTTGTATATCTGGAGAATAAATTTAAAATTAATTTTGGAAAATCCGGTCTTCATCTCTATAAAAAGCTGAGAGCTGAGCAAAAATGTTGCATGCATTGGTTGTTTGGTGTAGTGCTCCGCCGCGCGAGGGCGCCAACATCCACGGGCTGTACATGGAGGGCGCGCGCTGGGACACGGTCACCGGCGGCATCGTCGAGTCGCACATGATGGAGCTCTTCCCCATGATGCCCGTCATCTACATCAAGGCCGTCACCCAGGACAAGCAGGAGACGCGCAACGTCTACGAGTGCCCCGTCTATAAGATACGGTTAGATTCACGCATAGTCACTAGCGGATCCAAGAAGGGGAAAGCATCTGGTTCCACCCCTCCTGTTAAATCTTGATAAAGTTTACCCTCAGTTGAATCAAGCCCCGCATCATTAATTAATTACTCATAAGGAGTGATTCGTGAATCACAATAACTTAATTCACAATGTGCCGACCTCGAGTTTTTCTTTCTATGAATAGCCTTATGTTTGACCATTATCTCATAATAGTAAGCAAAAACTCACCAATAGGTGCATGGCGGCCAGCCAGTCACGGGCTAAAAAGTACATGTAACCGAAGAATACTCTGTAATAATTTTTTTACATTTGGCAGTATGCGTGGCCCAACTTATGTGTGGACCTTCAATCTGAAGACTAAAGACAAGCCGACTCGCTGGACCCTCGCTGGAGTCGCCCTACTACTTGGTGTGTAGTTACTTGCTTCCTGGCGTATTCCTTAGGAGACTTCTTCGTTTCTAGTGTAATTTTATTATATAAAAGTTATTTATTCTATGTCGATAGTTCTAATTGACTAATATGTTTCATTAGTGATCATTGATTTATTCAGCGTAAATATCATCTTTTATGGTGGCTGACTTGTATTAGATGTAATTTTACACAAATAAAAAAAAGTATTATATGATGGTCAGTGTTTAATTAAAATTCATCTCGTACTTCTCAATATTTTAATATAATATCTATACACTGTCGAGTATTTTAAGAAAACATTTTAGTGCTGACAACAATCAAATTGTTTCTACAATTTGGTCTCTTAAAACAATTAATAAAATAAGACTCTTTGATCTGTGACTCGTCGCCCCATCAATTTCGTCCCACCAGACTCGTGGTCCCATTAGTGCTGGACTCATCGTCCCACTACTAAGGCCCACGGATAGCGACAACTGCATCTCGGTCCCATGTAGTCTCGTGGTCTAACAGGACTCGCGATCAAAACCAATGCGTGTTTGTGTTTTCGATATGTGTTTGTACAGTATTACCCAACTTATATGGCGCGTCGTGAATCTTCGTTCGCACAGAAAAGAAAGTATAGCCCCGAAGATTAACGATAGAATGTTTAAAACTTACAATCAACCTTAGGTCATTACTATAAGGTTCATAATACACTGCAGCTGTTAATTCCTCTCACTCGCAAGTCACGCCCCTCCGCACGGCGCGCGCTAACATGGCGGCAGCTGCCGACCAATAGCGTTTCCCGCGCTTTGAAAATGTATCTTCTGCGCAGGTACATCGGTAAGCCATATTAATTGGGTACTACTGTAACAATTTTTAAGATTTATTCGTATGCTATTGTAAGATGGAATAGCCCACCCTTAAGGTGGGTCTACGCTACGCGAACCGAGCACGAGTCGTGCGCGCCTGCGCGTCGTCGATTGTGGCATCGTAAGGCTAGGCTCGTAAGTCCACACTTGACGCCGCGACTCTGCAAACGCGCTCAGCTCGTGCTTGGTGCGCCTAGCGTAGACGCACCTTTAGACCCTCATACATAATAGAACTAACTATACCTATATATAAGACTTATAGTGGTACAAAGACAGTTGGACCACGAGTGAGACCATGAGCAATGTCTGGTAGTCCTACCAAACAATGGGATGATAAGTCCATGTTTTCAGGATTAGTGGGATCACGAGTCACAAATCGACTTTTGACTTTTCGCACGGCCACAAAACACTTTTACAGGAAGACTAAACAAAATTATTGCTTTATTAAGAAATCATAAAACGAATTAGGAAATGTTAGATACAGATTTAATAAGATTGTACGCGCAATCGTAATTAATAAATATATTCCTTTCTTTACATTAAAAAAATATGCTTTTGCTTCTCATAATTTCTGGACGGTTTGACTCAGTCTGATCACAAATTACTTATATTTTTTTTTTACTTACAATTAGTGCTGAAACAAACTAACTACTTAACTTAACGAACAATATTTATTTTCGTATCTTTTAGATCTGGCAGTGATACTTCCACTGCTTCAGAAAACCAGTCACCATTATTTGTAGCTCCTATTCATATTAGCCACTTTTCACGCTTTTAGCGTTCATTGTAGCATTGGGCGATGGGTTATCATTATCTGAAGCAGGTTCCGATCCCTTTACAGTGAATGTGACGTAATATCGTTTATTTTTGTCAAGCTTCTCAGCAGGTAAAGCTATCAGTTGTTTTTCTGTTCCATGAGTTACCTCAAGAGTAACATGCGCCTTTCCTGTGCCCGAGGGTGGCTTCGAATTTATTTTGGGTAAAAATCCTTTAGATTTGGTACTTGGACCGGCTGTTGCAGGTTTTGGCATTGTATGATGGTCCCATTTGTAAGGTACTAAAACATAAGAGGTTTTATTTTAAATGGTGCAAAATTCAAAACTAAGAAAAGTTAAAATAATTCTTACAATAAGCTGAGCATGGTATTCCAGTGTAAGCATGTACTGCATGATAGCACCGATGCGTTTTGCTGGTACACAAGCTGGGATTATCTGGTATAGCACTCAATTTATATAGCTCGCTTTCACCGTAATCGAAATCGATTGGTCTCTCTGGTAAATTGTCTAAATGTTTCTTGCCACTTTTTTGCAACTTCCTCAGACTTTCGTATAGAAACTTTTCGAAACTACTAAATGAAAAGTCTGGGTTGCTGTACGGGCCTAATCCCACATTGGATAAACTTGACTTATTGTACTCTTCAATTGCCCTTTTCACGAGAACAGCTTCGTTAGTCTTACTAGATCTTATTTGTAACCGTTTCAATTCTAATAAATGCTGAAAAATCTTTCTTTCACAGTAGTACCTGTGAAATAAGCAAGCCATCATATTATACATCCATCATACAAAAAATATAAATATTATACACACACTACACACGTACCGTCTCATATTTGTTTGAATCCTTTGAGTAACCGACTTCATGTCAACGGCATTTTTATCGCCTGGTTTTCTAACAGGAATTCTGCTATCAGATTTTCCAGAATATCTTCCACTTGCATTCCTCTGCTGGTAGTAAGCAGCTAGTCGTGGGCTCGTTATACGTCGTTGGAGTGCTCTAGGACTCGGTTCAAAGCCAGAATCCATTAATCCACTGGACTCGTATCCTCTCTCTGAGTTTTCACTCTTTGATCTAATAGTTGTTCGACTCTTCGTCCTACCCTTTTTACGAAATCTTTTCCTACGACCATTAACTTCAGATTGGCTATACAATTCGTTATCACTGACACTGGGCTCTCTCCCGTATATACTACCATCTTTCACTAATTTTGCACCGCTGATTATCTCTTTGTCGTCGTCTAAAGAGCCTTCCTGCTTGCTACTTCGTTTTAGAATACCGGGAGTTACGTCGGTATGTATCGCTATATCGGAAAGAACTTTATAACTTTCAGTTTCATAAATACTACTTTTTCTACTACTTCCCTGACTTTGATCTTTAGAAAATTTTCTGATGCGATTTGGTGACGATTGCGACACTGGTAACTCTACTTCGTATTCTTCTGAAACGCTTCCCATAATAACCTGTTGTACCGCTCGATCATTCGTTGGAAGATTTTCATCAATTACAT
Source organism: Polyploca ridens (assembly GCA_951394255.1). NCBI lineage: Eukaryota > Metazoa > Arthropoda > Insecta > Lepidoptera > Drepanidae > Polyploca > Polyploca ridens. Next base: position 8,639,456 of record OX596262.1, read on the forward strand.
TTACAAGTCCCTTATCCATAGATTGAGCATTTTCAGCGCTACTACCAGTTGTCGAAGAATATTCTTTTCTTTTTTCTTCTGAACCGACCACATTACTTTCACTACTTTCTTGTTTACTTGTTTCACCATTTAACTGGTCTGGAATTTTCTGATCTGCTTGTAATTCTTCACTGTGAACGACTTGCTCTCCCATCAAATGATTATCTGACTTATCAGAATCCTTACTTTCGAAAATTTCATCTTTGTTAGCAAAAGACACAACCGGGGAGTTACTTTTTTCTTGAGATTCTATTTTATCTAAACTTGTGACATCTAAACTTGTCTTGAGTTCTCCAGATGTGTCTTTACTTTGGGACAATACTTCATCTGGACCAGATAGCACTTGAAATGATTTCTTCCTTGTGAGTTCTAAATTGGGGCTAGAAGTTTCATTTGTATCAACTTGATCCGCCCCGTTATTATCATTAGAATCTTTACTTGATTCTTTATGCTCACTTAACCCGTCCTTCTCTTTCACATTAATACTATCATTAATTTTAGATTCAGTTTCGCTTTGGGCATCCACACTTAGAGGTTTATCTCCTTCAGCAGCTTCATCCACTTTTATCGGTTCGTGTACAGTCTCAGTAATGTCAATGTTATTATCTGTTCCGTTTATTGGACCACTTTCTATATTTTGTGGTTCCGTGGTAACTTCAGGACTCTCATTTTTTCCGATTTCAGATTTGATTTCTTCATTTTGTAAATCTTTGTGAGTTACAGACATGTTGGATGTGTCAATAGATACATTATTAGAAGAATCAACAGTTACTGTTATTTCTGAGCTACCGTGCTGACTCGACTCACGCTCCATATGGATTTGAGCTTCAGTAACGATCATATTTGTTTTAACTGATAAAGTATCTGTCTCAGTTTCACTGGGAGCCTTGCTTTTTACTATACGGTTTTCTTCATTATCAGGTTCAGGCAATTTAGCAACAATGTTATTTTCATTAATAATTAATTCTTTGTCATTTTTTTCAGTACTTTGTAAATTTTCCATACTCTTATATTTCACTAATTTTACGCTCTGTTTTTCATCATCGTTTTCTATATGTATAGAAGTTTTTTTTCCTTTACGTTTTGTGCTTCGTCTCTCTGTAGATTCAGTGCTGCTACTTTCAGACAGAGAACTACTCTTTCTTTTACTGCGTTTACGATGTCGTTTGCTTTTTTTTTTCACCATATAACTTTCTGAATCCGATGAAGTTTCGGAATTAGACCTGTTGCGTCGACGATATTTTGAACCACTTCTTCTATGATGCCTGGACGGTTCGCTTTTTGATCTATTTTTTTTTGAACTTCTTCGCTTTCGTTCATATGGGTCATCTAAATGATGACCTTCAATTTCGCTATCATAACCATCACTAAAGCTTTTCTGACTATGAGTCAAGTCGAGTCTCTTACGACGTTCAAGATATCTGTCTGTGTATTTCTTTTCAGATCTTCTCCTTGAAACTTTTCTGCTATCTGACGTCGATTCGTTAGACGAGTCACTGTTTTTAATTTTTATCTCTTTTAACCGTTTTTCCTGAAGAGGACTAGAAATTTCTACGACTTCCCTTTTTTCGATTCTAATTCGATCATGCACATCAATTTTTGTGCTCGTTACTTTTCGTGTGGGTAAAGACGTGATTGGTGCTACATCGATAATGATATCGGTATTGGCAAGTTTGGAAGCAGGTTGACCGCCATGCATTTGTATATATTTAGCAGTAGATCGGTGTCCGCGACTCGTTGCACAGTCTAAAGGTGTCAAAGGTTCATTCTTCGAAGACCTGGCCACTGGATTGACTTCTGCTCCTCGATCCATAAGTAACCGACAGAGATCGGCGTTGTCAGTAGCGGCCGCTATGTGTAGTGGAGTGCGGCCTTCGTGATTAGTTGCATTTACTTGTGAAGGTCTGCCATCTAACAGCCATTTAACCAATTCACGCCGTCCCGAAGATACTGCTTCGTGTAAAGGTAGATCACCTTTTGAATTTCGTAGCCAGAGATTTGCTCCTCTGGCACCTGGAATTTAGAAAGAAATTATAATTTTGCATATGATTTTATAGTAAAATTAAGTGACAATATTATATGAATACGAACCGAGTATTCGCACGGTTTCTATCTGTCCTTTGGCGGCTGCGGTATGAGCAGGGCTACGTCCTCGCCTATCTTGTCGATGAGAGTCGGCTCCGTGCTGCAGGAGAGCGGCTGTGGCGTCGGCGTGTCCGAGAGCCGCTGCGTAATGTAGCGGAGTGCAGCCGTGGGAGTCTGCTACGTCCACTCGAGCACCACATAAACCAACTAAAGTTTCTAAAGCTTCAGTGTGACCACGGGCTGCGGCACAATGTATGGCGGCTAGGCCATCCCTAAGAATATAATCGATTGTTAGCATGTGCACTTGGTTAATGTTGATGAAATTTGATATCTGTTTTATGGTAGTATTTAAATTCTTCCTAGTATACATATTTACCTATCAGCATCATCAACCTTGGCCCCTGCCTGGTGCAAAGCCAGTACGGCAGCAGCAGAGCCAGCTGACGCTGCCCACAGTAACGGCGTTCTTCCGTCAGCGTCTCTGACATCAACTCTTGCACCGCCTTCTCTTACTAATGCTCGCAAAACTTCCAAAGCAGCCCCTCTCGTCTAAATAAAATAAAAATAGTCGTAGTTAGATAAGTTCACCTTTATGTGTAAGTAGGTACCTTGATTATCTCAGGCATGTATTGTTTGAAGGTATGTACTAATCTCAGGAACTAACAGTTCGTTTAGAAAAATAATATTTAGTAAGAACATTATACATATATAGCTTATATTGAGCTATTATATACTTACTATATATGTATATAGCTATTATCTTCCATGCTGTCGAAATCGCGGGCGAGTATTAGGTATTTACGAGTATATATAGAACATACAGTTAATTTTTTTTGCATTTGAAGTACCTTCTTAATTTTACATGAAAATGTTTTTGGTGGGATTTATTATATTAGATTTATAATTATATTTTCAATAGGTATGTACCTGATGGTCCGTAGCTGCGGGCGCTCCACACATTTGCGCGGCGTAATGTAAAGGATAACCTCCGTGCTGATCAGGAGTCGCTGCGTCTGCTCCAGACGCCAGGACCGCTCGTAGAGCTCCCACTTCACCACACACTGCCATCAGTTTTATATCATCAAACATTTGTCGGTACATACCTACGTATAGTGCTTAATACCTGAGTAGATGCAGAAACATGACAGTGATGGACATAGAGGGCATGTCTGTGACATTAACCAATGTTTCTATAACGGAGATATTAGATAAACGACAATAAACAAGGTAAATAGATCAGGCTGTGGAATGAACTCCCACCGTGGATTTCCCACGGGTACCTACAGACAGCATGGGGTTCTTCAAGAAGGGTATGTAAGTGATTTTTGAAGGGTCAGCAACGCGCGAGTTAACGGTACCGCCTGGTGTTGCAATAGTCTATAGTGATGGCAGGAGGGCCATATGCTTTTTGCTAACTTAGAAGTATAAAAGTAAAAGCGGCCATTTGCGAGGGTTCCGACCTTCCTTGGACGTATATTTCTTGGTTTTGGCCATATATGTTGTAAAAGACCGGACGGCCGGATCGCATAACAAGTTTGTTTGTAGAGTACCTAGCTAGAAACAAAAACGTTCGTGTCGTAATAAACATTACCAAAAAGAATTTCACAAAAATTCCACTTGTCTAATGTTCCACTTGTCAGTTTTTGTTACAGTTATAACAAAAACGAGCATTTAATATATTATGTAGGTATTTGTTGCAAGCAAGTACTTCAATAATTTATCACTCGCTGATAACATACAGTCTCGACATTGGTGGTCGTCGCGTACATAAAACATTGACCCATCAATGTGACTCGACCTTCCAGCCTCTAGTTCTTTGAATAGTGTAGTCCTAGATATATGCTGCCGGTTCAGGGCCTGACCTTGCTCACCGTTCAATATCGTAGCCCACCGGACTACCCCCTTCCCCCATATATAATGGGGCCTCGGTTGGCATAATACCAGACTAGCCGTAAATCACCCTACACCACATAACATTTTGATGACTTATAATGCGGTATTCCAAATACCTTTACCATTTACGAGGTACCCAAGATATACACGGCTAAATATACCTACATATGGTACCTATATTTTATAATTTTTTATAACTGGTGGTAGCGACAAATTGAAGCATTTTAACAAGTGTCTTACGAGGTCGGTAACGTAGTTTTGGTTAGTTAGGCCCGTCTATTCTGGATAAATAGATTTGAGTTGAGTGGTATTATGCTCATTTCTATATTGTCTGTCCTCTGTATATTTAGTAAGTATCCCAATTTCCATTTTGGAATCCCTTTAAATGACACAAAATGTTTCACGTTCGGTCACTAGCTAGCGAGTATCAATTATTTTACCTACCGTAGCAAACTAATGGTGAGGGGTACACAGGGCAAACTCATGGGTGACAATTCTCACCTAATCGAAATTGATCGCTCGATCGATAAAAGTACGATTTTGAATTACCTATTATCGAGTGTAAATCACGTTACGTTATTCTGGAAACTTCGAGGCTGGCATATTTAGAAAGAAAACCAACTCGAGCTTTGATTGGTCGGATCAGTTTGAATTGACTCCACCCCTCGAAATTTTACAATCGAATAGGACTCGAACCGTAACTTCGAATCGAAGGTTATTTCAAAGGCCGCGAGAATTAGGTCCATGGTTAGGTACTGGTAAAGCGAAGAAGTTGTGGAAGGAAACCATTCGGATGTCCGTTTAGTCTCATGCGGATGCCAACTAGACCTTCAAGCATGCATAATGGTTTGCCGAGCTAACTTTTGTTGGAAATATATTCATACTTATGGTGCTGTTAGACTGTATTATGTATTCTACTCACAAAAAGCTTTGGAAATATCAACCTTTTACGTTAAGTTGACCAAAGGTACCATAAAAAATTGTAAAATAACAATCAAACTACCCTATAATTAAAATATTTTTTTCGTTCCTCTGTTATATGTAAGCTAGCTTACTGCCCCGCAGTTTCACCCGCGATCCATTCCTTAGCTTAGTGGATGTCTTCTGTTTATTATTTTTATTCACTGGCATCTACTTTAAGGAACAACTCCGACTCCGACATCACAAAAAAATCTCTAACTTTTTATTCATTCATTTTGATTTAGCAAGGTCGACCAACGGTTTAGCGTATGCATGAAATGTATCTATGTATTTTTTTTTAATCCTTATTCGTCGTTGTTGAGTCAAATGTAACGTTCATAAATGTCTTCCACTTTACTATTAATCTGCAACACGTCAAGTCCAAAAATATTGATCGCTGGTAATGGTATTGAAATCGGTGAAAGTCAGATTGCATTGAAAATAGATTTTGTATTGTAAGTATGTAGTTCATAAACAATTATCGAGGCTTTCAATTGTCTTAAACGAGTAGGTCTTCATAGGACTGAAGTAGCGTTTGATTGCCATGGAACAGTGCTAACTAATTGGTCGCGTGCAGGCGCGCCGTCAGAAGCCGCCGCCGCGCGTTGTGGTGATACTGTGATAACCACCAAGGAACTGCACCGCACACGACAACACTGAGTGACACCGATAGATAACAACTCACTACCTACTCCTCGATCAGGGGTAACCACGGCTGTGTGAAGGGCTTGCAGGATTATAATTTGAGCATCGAAGCTCAGAAATACTTATTGGTTGTTAATAAATAATTATGTACTACGTAAATAATATTCGTAATGGATCGATTAACAAGCGCGAGAACAACTCGGCATGACGGAAATTTTATGTTTTTTTTTCTTTATTAGCCATGGAAATCAAATGTTTATTAATGTAATGTCATAGCACTCTGCAAATTGTAGTTGACTAAGAATTGGTCATTTTCATCATCACTCATCATAGTGACATTCTTGTACTCACCAGTAGCCCAATGCACTACAGTATGGTGCTCATCATCTCTCGCATTGACATCAGCGCCGGCGGCCAGCAGGGTCTGTACGAGGGGCACGTTTCCGTGCACGACGGCGAGGTGTAGGGGCGTCAGACCGTCAGCGTCACGGGCGTCGGCCAGCGCCGGCGCAGCCATCAGCACGCGATCCGCGCACGCCGCTCGCGCAGCCTGGCTGACTCCCGCGCCGCTCGATGCGCAGTAGTGGAGAGCACAGCGCAGACCACGATCACGAACGCGTACTGATGAAGACTGCATAATCGATGAAATTGTTCACTATATTAATATTTTGGGCAATCAAAAACATCTCCTTTAAAAAGGAGTAAGTAGGTACATCTCGTAAATACTTTAATGAATAAGTTTATTTATATCAATGAATGCAAAAAACTATGACATTTCGCATCGCAAAGGATTTTAATGGATAATGATTCTTGGTGGCGGCTTACTTTGACCTTTCTTTAATTTAACAAAGTAAACAGGTTGATGGCCCAACGTTGCCCAACCAAACACGTGTCACTAGACAACGGTTGTCGTTAGTATCGCTACTCGATAGTGTTTATTACATTGTGAGAATCATTTTCCTTTACTATAGCGAAGCAGTCAGTCGATGCCACATCTGTATTGATTGACTTTTACCCCGCACCTCGGTCTCCCCGCATGCTCAGGTGCATTTCCTTGAAAGCTTTTCGATCCGTTAGTGTTTACAAAACAAAATATATTTCACACGATCTCTATAGAGTATGGGTGTAGTTCGTAGGCAACATTGAGTGCACATTGAATGGAAAATATTGACTGTGAGTCACGTTTAGTCCACGTAGGAAGCCATTCTAGTGATATTCTACACAGAAATCGGAAAATATAATGCATTGTAAGATTATTTCGAACGTGTTGTTAATATTGATGGAACCATTAGAGCGTGCAGTTCCGGATTTGAGGGTTGTTTACACGGCGAGCTGATGCTTATTCGAGCGGGTAGCCGTAACATCGCGTGCCTTAACCTACGGAGCACGTGAAAGGTACGCTTTTCTCATTTCATAGTCGCTCACACCCTAATGGCTATGTGCTATGAATATTTTGCCTATTATTTTATTACTAAGCAGTGGTGGCTAATACAGCTACCCGTTGTTCTATTCACAATAAACTAAGGGTGAATAAAACAGTCAGCTCGGTGCGACACATGGAGCTATGGTAATAAAATGTTTGATGTTTGTTTTTTTTTGTGTTTTAATGATACAGCTGATCCACGAATGATAGATGATCAATAAAAGATGCTGATGCTGACGACGAACTCACATCCTTGTTGAGTATGTCGACGACAGCCTTGTAGTCGGCCTGTTGGCAGGCGTACATAAGTGGCGTGCATCCCTGTGGCAGCGGGGCAGTCTCATCTCCGCTCTTCTTTGTACCCTCCACCTTCTCACGTTTGATCTTTGAGCTTTTATCGAGAAGGTCACCTTTGTGGCGGTTCTTAGGTTTCTTGAGGATGCTGGGGATCGGCTCGGCCCGGCCGCTTGTCGCCCGCTTGTCCATAACAGAGCGGGTTATTGTGCGCGTGGCACGTACCCGCGGTGACGGGCAGCGGGCGTGAGTGGCGGTCGCGAGGCTCCGGGCGAGCGGGCGCGGAGGGCGCGTGCCTCAGACTGGCCGCGAGCCGCCCGCCATGAACCACTGCCCGCTCGGACAGAGGTGGCGCTGGGCGGCGGGTGCCACGCAACGCCCGCCCAACACCTAATCTATTAACTTATTGCACAAAAGCAGGTCACCGTTTCCTTTAGGTACCTACTCGTTTGGAATTATTAAATTGTACCTACCTATGCGAATGCTATTATTATTATGCGAATGCTATTATTATTATGCGAATGCCACTCTCCGTTGAATGGTGTATGAGGAATGTGGATGTTTATGTGCTGAAATGTGATGTTACCTATGTACCTATTCTTGAGTGCCAATATAAATCTTTCTAACACTAATTTTCTTCACATAGAGGTACCTACTTTAGGAACATCATTTTAAACAAACGTTAATATTAAAAAAGAAAATTCTATTTGGGGAAACGGTAACGGGATGTAGAATGTATATACGCTCAAAATCATCAGCAACAGTCCCCAGATTAGAGCCTCCACAAACAATATGAAAATGTTTCAACAACAATATTAAGGAAGATAAAATCAACGAAAGCAACATATTTGATTACCTATTAAGTATAATAAAATCAGACCTTGAATTGACTAGGTCTGGGCAGTCTACCTACACTTTTGTGTTTCGTGGGTAGTTATATAAGTACCTAGTCGTCATTAGTAAAAAGAAACATGAAATTTCTATTTCTATTTCTAGTCGTCATTAGTAAAAAGAAACACGAAATGTCAATCGGTGGTTGGGCAGTAGAAAAGTTAGCAGCTAAAGTCCGACCGAATCTTCGGCTTCGGCCACCTTCAGCCAAATAAAACACCTTCGGCTTCGGTCAAAATGGGCCAAAGTTTTGGGCGAATCCGAAGGCGCCGAAATTGATCGAGCCTGTTACGAATGCGCGATAAGATTTTAAACATCTCGATATGTTGTTTATATAGAGTCATTAAAACTTAAAATCATTATTTTATTCACTTTTAGCCAATCTTGAACTGAATTTCTTAGTGTATCAAACCTTCGGCTTCGGCTGCGGCGATAGCCGCAAGAAATCGACCTTCGGTCGGACACTAGCCGCTACCCGCAGTTACACCACAATTTACCACATAGGTACTGTCTACAAATTCTACAATACGTAAATACCTAGGTAGTTGGCCAATAAATAAGAACGTACTAAAATAAACGTACCTATAGGTATATATTGAAAGTATTAAAATGTTTGTGAATTTTGCGGACCAAACTTAGCTGGACACTAAACACGGTTATTATTATACCTTCTATAGTTATGCTATAGTTTGGTGGTACGAGGAGCTTCGCGGGGTGGTGGGTGGAGTCTGGAGTGACGGGTGACGTAAGCTCGGCACGCCACCAGCCACCGCTCGCTGATTGTAATCACCACTAACATAATTTACGTTGCGAGTCTAGAGATGGTTTTGCGCGTGATACAGTTGTGTGATAAAACTTTTCAAAGAACTTGAAATTAATCGCAGTCAAAAACTATTTGTTGTTTATTCTATTCTCCCCGGGTTAAAACATCGGTACATACTTAATTATCCATTCAGTTCCAAACTAAGAGTGGTAGAGCATAGCGATGTTTCACTCAATGAGCAACTCGACTGTACCTCCACCTTACATAATACCGCAGCCAAATAACTGTTGTGTTCCTGGTTCCTGCGTGTGAGATTGCCAGAGGTCATCGGGGAGGGTGGTAAGGGTCGGTAACGCGTGATGCCCTGAGGTCCCCCGGGTCTTATTGCATGCGTTCATATGGCTATGCGGTAACCGCTTACCACCATGCGAGCCGTATGCTTATTTGCCGAATTCGTAGTATAAAAATAAAAAAAACTACAATTACAATTCTTTGTATGTAATTTGGAATACATTTTGGTCCTGCCTACCCATCCTGGGTTCCTTATGTGTGTAGTTTTCCTGTATCTTATAAATAATCTTTAGACATCAAAAATCGATGAGCAAACGAAAGAAACCAAATTCAAAGTTAGTCTCTGCAAAACCGTCTCGCTTTGAACACTGTCAAAAGTGGATTGTGCGTTTTCTCTACTTATTGCACTGAATGATGCCATTTCAGTAAATAAAGTTTTGTTAAAATCATAAGCTTGATCAGTTAATAAATATTTTTATAAATATATTATCAGATTTGGAACTATAAATCATGGATCAAATTCTGAAAATTCTTTCACTATAATAGGAACTACATCGTCTCCGACGGGAACGCGAGTAATACCGCGGGGGACAACTAGTAGCTAATGATTTAGTATAATGGGCTTCATCCTAAGCGCCTTTGCACATTATAAGAAAATTTCTTGTGTCTGATCAGACATGTCTTATAAGACATTCAGTCGCACTGGTTGTTATATGAGACCGTGCACATTACAGGAATTTTTTTCTATGTCTGATCAGACTCGCGCATCCTAGTAATTTTGTCGGCTGCATGTTCGACGTCGCGCCTACACAAGACGTCTTGTTTAGACACGACATCTACTCATACATGGAAACTAGTTCGCGCGTGCACATTTGTCGTGGCTGCGTCAGCGAAAACACGTATAGTGTCCACGCTTTTATTTTATTTAAATCAGCTCAATTTTAATTTTAATTCAATAACTTTTATTAATTTTATTACTGTTTTATTTTTCATGTACCTAGTTATGTTATTTTTGTAAAATTAAGAAGTGGTTTAATGTTGTTTGAATAAAATGAATTTTAATTTTTATTTATTACGTTAATTAAACTTTTATCAAACATGTAATGTTACGTGAGTAAAATAAAAGTGAATATATTCAACATTTAAGCTCTATAGTCTCATTGATGCTTGTCATATTTATATCCAATAATGCCTACAACTACGGCGTTTTCTATGTCTATGGTACAAGTCAATCACTGTAAACTCTCTCATCTCTCCATTAGGTACGCGTGTATTGTCCGGCCGTGAAATATGGTTACAGAAATACAGACTGAGGATAAGACGTCTTGCATGAATGTGTACGATGAACCAGACAAGAAATTTGTCTTGTCGAACGGTCGTGTCTGATATTGTGCAAAGGCGCTAACTCTTCCCCAGTTCGAATTCGCCCGGTCCGTATATATCAGGTATAGCTAGAAGGCGCAAAAGTACTGATGATAAGAAAAGTGCTACAATGATTTTTATTTACTTTTATTCGGTCATTATACGGGGTATAATATAAACAGTAGGTAAGTCTAGGTCCATAAAATATAATCAACATTAAGGCCGGGTCTAAGCTCAAATCTCAAAAATGGGTTTTTTTGAGAGTCGAGTATGACGTAACGCAATGAAATACCTAACACAAAAAAATACTGTGGATAGAAGAGGGTTTTGAGAAAAATGTTAACCGAATAGAATATTAAAAAGTGCTTTGATATTCCCAATAAAAAAATCCTAAGTTACGTCTAAAAAAATCTTTCGCGTCCAAATTCTCCGTATTTTCAGCGATGACAACAATTTTATTTTTAAGAATATATAAGATACAGGATTATATTAGAATGTTAACCGGACACTTATTCAATTTAATGCGTATATTCTGTATAATCTAAAGAAAACCCGTAAATAACAGTCCATTTCATAGAGTCGACACATTTATGATTTACCATTTTCAACCCTATTTCAGTGAAGAACGAGTCCTGTCAAAATCGTAGTCAGTCCGCGCCTTAATAAACAACATAGATATAATACGCTCGTTTAAAAGAGTCATTCGTTTATCTATGTAAGTACAATAATTATAAAGTTGGTTAAATATTAAAATGAAATAAAATCAAAAGGCTTGTCAAAATATCCACCGACTTTTGTACGGACTTTGCTTATTGTAAAATTTCTGGGAAGTAATTATTTAATAATTAATTATTAATTTAGTCATTTTGTTAAAACAATATACAGAAAACTATCAAGACTACCATACTAAAATTAATACTTGATAAATATTTATTTTCTACATCGTTACACTTTTCCGACAAACTGTACCTTTGCGGCTGATAAGCATATAAAAAAGTGGGCGAGTTCGAACTGGGGATGAGTTACGACGAAGCGGTATAATGATAGCTTATAATCTAAGTAGCTTCATGGCAGTGGCGTAACTATACCATCTGGGGCCCGTGGAAAATTCTTTTGATGGGGCCCTATCAGTAAAAATCGTCACGTACTCAGTTTAATTTTAATAAACTTCGAGATTTTCAGCGTACTCAATTACACGTTGTATATGTCCCACTAATGGCCATAGGCCTCTCTTAGGCGAGAGGGAATGGTCTGTAGTCCCCACGCTAGCTGAATGCGCATTGGAGACTTCACATCCATAGAACATAATATCTCAATGCATTATACTAAATATTGAAAACAAGCATTGGACTAATTTGACAGGACTAAATTTCTTACATCTTTTTCTTATGTTCTTTTTTAGAAAGAGACATAGTGAGACCAAAATTTGTTAAGTTGTAAACAACAGAATCAGGGCCAATATGTAGTTTAATTACACATCTCTAGTTTAAAAAAACCGTACAAATTGAAGAGCCTGACAAAGTCCAGACATGTCCGGACTAATCCGGACGGATGGCAACCCTAGTCGCACAGATACGGTTTTTCATGGGTATTCCCAACCTGATACGAAAGCCAATACTTAATAAATTAATTAATTAACAAAATCATTTGTCATTGTTGTTCTTGATAAGGATTTACCCGCATCGCATTTAGCTAGATTGTTATTGTAATTAACAGGAAAATAATTTAGATAAATCTACTCAGAACCAAATTAAATAACGCGAATTCTCAGTATTTACACATGTCTGTATAATATTCGTAAAGCCATTATATTATTGTACCATGGAGCCAATCTCTATCAATACATGCACCTACCTATGAGTATGTAGGTACGTACACTACTTTTACTTGTGTACCGATAGCGTGGCATAATTTATTTCTTATTTATATCTTGGCCTTAGCTTCTTGGTCAAGATGGTGAATATCGAGAACTTTGAGATTGGTAGGAGCGCTTTATCGCTCATGTTCACTCTTAAATTTTGGGAGCCATAACATTTTACTTCTTCCTCTTTTGTGTTTTCTTTATTAATTGCAAAGATGTTTTTTGGGATTTAGAGTGTACGATCATTACAAAAATATAGTGTGCAAAGTAAAATCAGATATTAATAGAAAAACAGTCTTAAATTTGATGTTGTAAACAACTTTATTGCCACGCTATCAGCTAGCTTTTCACGCAATGTGACCTTCGCCGCAGCCCACTTCAAAGCAAATTCCCTCTCGTGTTTTCCCGTAGTTACCCCCAGATCTGAACCAAAGTTGACCCACTGCCCTCGATACCAACAGTTAGGGCCGACCTCTTAGCTGTAAGCTTATAAATGTTACAATTATTACAGTGCAAGTAGAGCAACAAGACTTGAGCATTATGTTATTGACTAAGGCAACAATGCATTAAATTGGCTGGCAACCATCCGCAAGTTGAAAATCTGTCGCCAAGCATCTATCGGTGGGTGCGTTCCGACAGCTGCACATGGGAGCCAGTTCTTCTAGGCTTTGACCTTCATTCACCTATCATCATCACTTACTATGGTGAAATTGCAGTCAAACACAGGCCCACACAATGTAAAAATAAGACCAATAACAAACCCACAAATCTACCTAGAGCCACGTTCCTACATACTATAGTTATATAATTAGGTACATCATCTGGGTTATTGTCTAGTGTTGAGTTAACTTCAAATCAAACGTACTAAAATGGTAGGTATATTTGTGTGGGAAATATTTTTATGGAAGTAGACCTTCACAGCCACTTATAAATTATCAGTCTAATAGCTTTCTGTCCTGAGGGTTGCTTTTGCTGAGAAGAGTCGACGAGGAGTGGACTAATGAAATTTTCTACTGACTGGTTTAGTCTATAACGTACCTAGATGCAATCTTATAGGCACTTAATATAATCTATTAAGTTTAAGTACTATTATTATAAAGTAGGGCATGTAGGCAGCGACCTGGTTCCTCACGATATTTGTTTTCCCTCGTGTTAAGAATTTGACGCGTGATGTATAAAAAGCTGCTTGTTTACCTGCAACGTGCAACCATTTATCATCGACTATACGCCTCACATAAGAAGTAGTAACATAGTACAGAAAATTTAATCAATATACGTGTATGTTTAGTTAGCCTCTCTCTACCTACCTAAACCCTTAATGATTCTACCAAATTAGGTGTCGTGGCATAGCCATTAAATGATATGCGTGGCATAGCCGCGCTGCATCGCGGCGTTCGTTTCACATCATTTTGGACACCATCCAGAGCGTGCGTTAAGAACATCGAGGAACAATCCCGTTAAGAACTTCGATAAATACCTACCAATGTTTAATAAATAACAAGAAGTATAAAACCCGTGGAGAGCGCGTGCGGAGATACCGCACTCGCCAAACATGTGATTTCTAGCGCATATGTTAATTTTCGTTAATTCTATTGATAACAGACGGAGATTTATTACAAAAAACAATGAAATTCCAAAAAAGAATATAGGAGAAACGTACTCAAATCTTTATTAATTTCAAAATCCAGTAAATATTTATAAAATTAGCTTTTAAAATCATATAACCTCTTTCTTTTTCAAAATTCAACCCATAATCTCAGCATCGCAGATCATTCCTCTTTTACGTTTGCTGTTATTTCTAATACAAATAATAATCAAAACTGATTACAAAGCTCAAACAAATTATAAGTGACCACCAGTCTCCTTTGCGCCTGCCAATCAAATCGGTTCCCCCATAGCAATCGGTGAGTTGTGTTTGAAACAAAAACGTGTCGACGCGCACTCCACGGGCTTTATACTTCATGATAAATAATTTTAATAGTACCTACCCATATATTTATATTAGGTTAAAAATAAACGGAACTTAATTTTATGCTATTTGGTAGGCGTTTACTAAGTAAGCTTATGTCTCTTATGTTTATAAACGCGAAAGCTCGATTATCCATTTTTATAATAGGTAGGTACACTACCAAAATACATCAAATTCTTAGCAAACGTTTTTATATTAAAAAGTACAGCAGAAATTAATTAAATAATACTCAGGTACCTGAAAATCTATACTAATACTATAATGAGGAAAGATTTGATTGTTTGTTTGTTTGCATTGAATAGGCTCCGAAACTACTGAACCGATTTGAAAAATTCTTTCATTGTTGGGAAGCTACACTATCCCCGGGTGAAACCGCGCGAGGCAGCTATTTATAAAAAGTACCTAGATTAATTAGACCATTCATAGAAACTTAAATTTAAGCATAGTGACGATAGTGACTCTGTCTGTCTTTTAGTTATGTTTACGGATAAAATATACCGAACTGAATTTGCTGAAAATTGGTAGCTTTGGCCACCTTTGGCCCCAGCAATAGAATGGAAAACTGTTATCCCAGGAATATGGGACCAGTGCCGGTTTTAGGGCGTAAAATCTGATATTTGGTGTCAAACTGAAAAATTCTAGGATTAAACATATCTTCACTAGGTGAAGATATGTTTAATCCTGAAGTTTTGAAAAATTTTAGGTTATAATAGTTATGGCCCAAACCAAGAAATATAGGACGAAGGAAGGTCGGAATCATAGAGTTAGAATATCTTTGGTGCCAACCAAACTCGCACTTGGCTGGTTTTATTTTATATGGGGTCTCTTCGGATAGCAAAATGGCGCTGAAGAAATTTCGCCCAGGGCGCCGGTAGTGCTAAAACCGGCACTGTATGGGACTATACCGTGTGGGTTATGTACATTACAATCTTAAATTTTCAAGAGGATACTACTCAATGTCACATTTATCTCAGTAATAGATTTATGTGGACTCTTACCTACTGGGTATATTACCTATCACAAGTGATTGTATTTAATACTACTACAGATTATTAATTAATGCCTACTACAGATTATTTTAAAAGTTTATTAAGGCAAGGTCTGGGGAGTATGGATGAAGAAGTCTCCAAACTCATTCACTGTTTTCAGCGCAGATAACTTAGACTTCGTCAATTACTGTGTAGGTACCTAGTAGGTAAACTTCTACAGGAAACTGTCCTTAAAATGGCAAGAATATGCAAGTAAAAACTAATTTTTCTCATAAAAAGCGGCAATATCATATTTTTGTTGATTTATAAATTTATTTCCAAGTCTAGTTCTATTACTTTCCATTTCACCAAACTAGGTAGGTATGAAGATCTGCCATCATTGAGAATATATTTATTTCGGTATAGATAACAGTTATTATAATTACCAAAAAGCATTCCAATCAAACCTGTTTTTTGTAAAGTTTCTCCGCATTGAATAGCAGGTCAATACGTAGTTTCCTGCTGCCAAAATAAAAAGAACATAATAAAGATTGGAAGGAAATATAAGAACGCTTGGACGTAAAACGCCTCGAAGGTCGCACTTAATCAGTGTTGGCTATATTTGTGGTCGGTGGTCAGTGGCAGACGGTGGATGAATGTGGGTCAGCGATCAATCGCGATAGGGGTAAGCTCGCCTGCGTTCGCGATTATATGGAAATTAAACGATCAGTCGCTACCCGATTAGGTCCAGTAGGTAACCATACGTCGGAATTTATTAAAATAAAGCCAAAATAAGCTTCATACCTAGGTATATTTAACTTCCGGAGAATCTACATCCAAATCCATACTATATTATAAATACCTAGTTATTTAATTTATCTGGCTGGGCCTAGTAATCTCTCAATCCTAATAAAACTCAATAAAATCGTATATTTTTATTTACCAACTTACCTTGTATAAACGAGTAGAAAATAATTTTAAATGCGGCTAAAGGATTTTGTCGAATTTTCGCCGTTACTCACTACATACTAATTAGTTTAAAATACTTCTTACCGCATATTGTACACATTATGATCGGCGAGAAACATTCACAGTTATAGTATAATATTTCACTTTCAAAATGACACAAAACTTTAATAGATAACCTAATTACGTGTATATTGAGCAGAAAAGATAGCACTATCGAATAACTTATTTATAGCCTGCAGCACCCCGTCAGCACACAAGACAGCTGATAGCACTACTAACATTTATAAAGCGATTTTTATGAAAATGAACATCGATAATTGAGAGGGTGAACCGCCACCTCGGTGAATATGATGATTGGTAAATAAACGCCTATGACAGGGGCCTGTATGGCACGCAGATAGCAGTCGCCATGGTCACCGATGCGACGCCAACTAACGTTACCATAGCTTTCGGGTGGCGTTGTACCATACCGTACAAGGTTAGTTCAATTCTTTTTGGGCTTCGGCTCTAATGTCTGGGATACACGAGGCTAGTTTTTCACTAAATTTGGCTAGTTTTTAAAAGTTATACGTATCCTGGCTTACTATTCTGGCTTGGCATATTTATATGCTAGGACGATTTACTTTGTGCAAGGGAAATGTGAATGTAATCGTCGGTTGAGAAAACTTAGGTCTTCACCGGCCAAACGAAACTTGTGCATGCCAGAATAGTAAAATCAGTTATGGGGACGGTAAATAAAACCCCCATCCTATTATCTTTCTCCTACTTACTATCTTTCTCATTAGCTTACTAGCCTCGCTAGATCATGCATACACGAAACTAGAGTTACCTACCTAGCTTACTACCACTTGCTTGAGAACTTACCTCTCGTATCCCGGGCATTACGAGTAATTAACGGAATACTCGTAGATATCGATTTTGAAAGTTCTTGACTTTGAAACGTCGTCGTTCTTCAGCACTAAACTTTGATGGGATTGATTAACGTTAGAGAAACAAAGTACAGTAAATTAAACTTTTATTATGATGGAACACCAGTGCACTTGCGATTGACGCTCCTCTTACAACCTGGCAGGCAATTCACGGTGACATTTGGCGATGTTTCACCAAATCTAGAGTCAAAATTTAGTTTAACACAGTTGATTGCCAACGTTGTTGCGTCCACACCTAGAGTGGCAATATTAGGATACATATATTCGCAGGGCCTTATGGAGCCCAGCCTCTCGCATTTCCCGTTCCACATAACGGATCCAGTGGTTTTGCATGGGTTCACTTCGCATACGGGTATCACAGAGTTTTCTGGTAGTTTTAAATATGCTCCCTCCGAGCAGGGACCTTTTTGGTAAGCAGGCCAGCATGCGTCTGATGCGGGATGGTATAAATAAGCTGGAAATATAATACGTTCATCATTGTACATCTATGGATAATAATATGTTAACGTATATTGAAGGGCTGGTTGGCGTGGAGGTTAGATACACTGACTGCCAAGCCGCAGGTCGTGGGTTCAATTCCAGCCCAGGACTAAAACTTGGTGTGCATGAATATGTCTGCTTGTTCCGAGTGTCGGTGTAATTAGCTTCCAATGAAAGGTGAAATATATGTACCTATGTGCTGTATTTATACAGATTAAATTGAAATCTTTGGCATCCTTTCAGACCAGCGTTGCCAGACGTCCCGATTTTGGCGGGACGTCCCGATTTTTATCCCGAAATTAAATGTCCCGCGCGGGACAGGCCCAGTCCCGCTTTTCGAGGATTACTCGATGGTGAAATAATCAGAAGTGGGAAATTATAAAGACACCACTGCCACAGTATTACCATATGCCTAATGGTAAAACTGTGCCTCTGCACAGAAATGGCACCAGCTCTCCCGTGACGCGTCTTATACCGTGCCAAAGTCACAGTGACAAACTTCAAAGTCAACGCAATCCAACAATACGGCCGTATACTTATGCCTCATTCCCGTTGATCTAGAATCACATAGAATCATAAAATTTGGCAAGAAACAATTCCATGTAGCACAAGTAAAGGAAGAAATCCGAAGAGCGTTTTGTAGTTACATCGCAAAAAATAAATTATTACAATATAATCGAAAAAAAATGGGAAAAATCTTCGAGACTCCCGTGATGAATGAACTATTTACATAACTACAAGTTTCTACGAAGCCTCGTTGTGCGAGTCCGACTCGCACTTGGCCGGTTATTTTTAGTATGTCCCGCTTTCGGCGATAGAATCCCGCTTTTTTTACTCAAAATGTTACAAAATCCCGATTTGGCCGAAAAAAAATCTGGCAACGCTGTTTCAGACTGACGTTAAGACCATCAAATTGAACAACTTTCACTGAAAGCGAAACTCAGCTGTCCATACTTACATTTAAGTCCAATGACTTAAATCAATAAAAGAAGTAGGTAGGTATACCAGTTATCTGGGTTCCATAGTCAGCTTACTTTTAGAGCACACGGCCAGAATTTCAGGATATAAAAAAAAAGATTATAACCTCATTTACCTGGACGACAGTCGCATATCCAGTCATCCTTCTGATCACCAGGATAATACAGCTCATTTATTGGGCACATAGCTGGAATGAAAATTGGCTTGCGATTCTGAAATTAATAATTTACTATGAAAAGGTTGTACTGGATAACTCTTTTATTCCGACACAGATTACTATAACTTTACCTCTGTGGTTCCGTTCGTACCGTACTATTCATAATACCTATTTACCTATACTTATAAGTAATGGTTGGCGTATTTGGGATCAATTTGAATTTCTCTCCTGAATGCCAATGTTCTATAATATTAAATTAGAAATTACTTTGAGATCTCGATAATGGCTCTAAAGATTTCGATGAAATAGCCCAGTGGTCAAAGTGTTACCTAGGTTCCCGTCACGTAGGTCATGCTGGGTTCGTTCCAGATCCGGTAGAATCTTTGAGAATTCTATGACCTTTTATTTTATTGTCTTTTTATAGTAGTGTTAGTATTATGCTTATAGATTAATAATTTTTGCGGCGTTAGGTACATTCACATCGCACTATGACTATTTGCCAATACCAGCAAAGTTCGGTCCCCAGGTACTGCAATACTAAACCTGAATGCCAATAATATGATTCATTCGAGTGCAATACCCGGATCACTAAAGTCAACAATACCAACAAAAAGTACTTAATATTTAACCGACACTATCGAATGGCCGGTCTGTTAAAAAAGTCAAAGCTGTTAAAAACGT
The DNA here is from genome assembly GCA_951394255.1 of Polyploca ridens. Classification (NCBI taxonomy): domain Eukaryota; kingdom Metazoa; phylum Arthropoda; class Insecta; order Lepidoptera; family Drepanidae; genus Polyploca; species Polyploca ridens. The sequence goes on from OX596262.1 coordinate 8,659,094, forward strand.
CGAAAAAAATATGTTCTGTGATGGATATAAGTATAATTGTTGCCATTATAGTTATGTATAAGGCGCCGAGCCCACTGAAAAGAGTTCTAGAGTTCCGAGTTCTGCATTCCGCGTTGATTGTAAGTTATGTGGCGACACCTTATTTATCTGTTCTGTGGTGGCGACTTTGAAAATAAAAAAAGTGTATGATGTGTGATCAGTAGCGAATATTGCCGAACTCTAGAACTCTAGACTGCTTGCTGTGTGCACAATAGTCAACACGGAATGCAGAACTCGGAACGCGGAACTCTAGAACTCTTTCTGTGGGATCGGCGCTTTACAATGCAAAATTACAAGTTGATATCACGTAAGTATCAGTAGGTAGTCTCCGAATAAAATGACCATGGTAGTCAGAAAGATAATGGTTACACTATAAGCATAAGGGTTCCTAGATTAACTTCGGAACCCAAAACTCTTAAGTAAATAAATACCCACATCATGTTCTTATGGGTTTTTTGTTGTTCGCCGCCAAATATTTCATTTTTTGCTCAGGATCATGATAAAGCGAGTTAATTGCCACAAACTGTTGTTAACAAACACCTAACGATCATAAGTCGAAGCCAGTCGAAGGCCGTTTGTTTAATTACCTTCTTCATTATCGTTAAGATTTCAAAATCCATTTTAAATGTAGTTGGACAAATATGCTATAATACCTAGGTACCTACATAATCAAACATCCTAAACTAATGGTAATAAGGTACCTATGTCTAATTTTAGGAAAAAAATGGGTTTCATTAATAGGAAAAAAATACTACTGAGTACGTAAAAAAAATTGTCAATAAAATTGAACTTACGTCTTTATTTTGTAGATCCGGATTTTCCTCATTTTCAGGAAAACCTATTGAACCGTTCGCCGTTTGTGCTTTAGTTGCACTACTTACCAAACATGTGATCAAAATTATTTTAAGGTAACACATTATTTAATAATTTAACTTAAATATTTTATTTAGAATACACACGTTTATATATATGCACTTAACTAAAATAAATACAAATTGGCTATAATTATTACGTAAAGTCAAAACATGGTGCAGTCAAAGCAGTTGACTGTACGTTTATGATTTTGTGAATGCGGGCAGTTTAGTACAGAGCTTGACAGCAACTACAACTAGTGAACTCAGATGCTGGGATCTGGGGACTGAGTAACGCACAAATAACCGTAGATACCGACGTCATGCTTGCGTATATAAATCAAAACAAGTTCTGATAAAACTACTAAGCGAGATTATGCCATGTTATCGATACCTCAATCACCTAAATATTGGGTAGCATGCAGTATCGTATTTAGATAATACTGGTTTTTTCTCGGGAAAAGTATATAACGTGTGAAGAGTAGATAGCAGAAAGGTAACCATTGAAAACTAGATAAGGTATCGATTTATTAAATAAGTTTTTAATAAAGGTAAGTTTTTGTATCCATTTTTAAGTACTTTTTGCACGACCACTACATTTCTATTTTAATTAGTCATCGGCACTAGAGAAGTAAAAGTACCCTAACTAGTTACTTAGCTTTCCTTTCCTCGGTCTTCAAAAAGGTGTGTCTCTAAAACAAGCCGAGGGACCAAATCAGACTTATAACCAAATCGTTCGTTAAAATTTTAGTTTTTTATCGAACGATTTGGACTTACAGAAGTAGATCAACTTCAGGGTGGTAGCCAGTCAGGTGGATACTACAAAGTACCTTCCCTATCACCGTGCGATGGTTTCCTTACTATGTTTTCCTTCACCGAAACACAGATAACTAAATGGTTAGGTAGGTACTACGTAAACCGAAAGCTCAAGTTCAATGTAGGATTCGTACCCGGAACCTTCGTCTCGGAATCCGACGTCACTACCAATAAGCCACCTAAGCTATCATGGCCTTATACTAGTCCTACTTACCTACTAATTCCTGTTTTTACCTAAATACCAAAGAATTTAAAATGTCTAGAAGGATAGTCGCATAAAATAAATAAAGCATGATAGGGTGGCAGATGGTGAGCGGTTTTTATTATAACGTTCTTACAATTTTAACATTAAAATCACAGACTACGGAGGACATATTCTCGCTAACAAAAAACTGTGTTTATGGAGTCGGCCACCTCTCACGCACACCTTAGTTGGCTATTCCACGGGAAACTAGACTCTGTCGCCGTTTACACAGAGTCGATTATTCGCGCTCAACTAATGTGTGAATGTGTGCGTGCCGGCTTGTAGGTACGTACAGCGTGGTGACCGACTTGAGTGACACAGTTTTTGTTAGCGAGAATATATCCGACTTTTTTAACATCCTTCATTAAAATATATATTAATTATATTAAAATATTGTAACACACAAATCTTTCATGAGAAAAAAATAACGCCATTTTGAATTATTTAGATATTGGTCCGATTACTCTCAAAATTGATATTTGAGAGATTCTTGGGACAACAAAACATGAATCTTTTCTCAAAATTCAAAAAAGTGGCCGCCATACTTAACTAGGTATTTTGTTTATGTTTTATGGTACCTAGGCCTCTCAAATCTTGGTTTTGGGAGCAATCGGACCTGTAACGAAATAAACAGACAAAAAATAGAACAGATTAAATTAGTAATCACAACACTTTTTTCTTATTTACGATTTGTAAAAACAAATAAAACATATTTTTTTATAAATACCGCGGGAGCACTTTTACAGCGGAGTATGCAATACGAACTGAGAGCAGTTTGCTCAAAAGTCCCCAAAGCGGAGTGATATAAATTTCATGCTTTGGTATACCCGGTATTCCATCTGGGTAGAGGCCCTATGAAAATTTTTGCTAAATACATAGAGGCTATATACATAATTACACCCAGACTAAGGAAATCCAGACATAATCATGCACAAACAAAAATGCATGTCCTGGGTGGGAATCAAACCCACGACCTGCGATGATCGTTTGATCCAAAGAGTATAGTAACTATCCATAAAGGGTTTGATCTATCTGCCTGCCGTGATAGTTTCTGTTAGAACCAGTTCTCATTAAATGCAGTTCTCATTTATGTTTTTTTTAATGAAATTCGGTTTTCGTCTTGACTGAGAACCCACGAGGCCAAATTAAGCAGAAGGAATCCAGAGAAAAAGGCTCTTCATAGCCCTATGGCATAGGCCATTTGCGTACCTACCAAATTGCATCGCGATCGGTTTACTTTAGTTAGATAGAGGTTTATGTAATAAACGGACTTAACTCAGAAGAAGCAATTGAATGAATTCATTCACACAAAAATGGTTGTCCAGGATGTCCGTATTTTTTTTTACCACGCACAGAGCTGTACTAATAATGAACCAATAACGTTATGTTGCAAGTGTTGCAACGTACATCACAACCACACCATGTGAACGGGCGCTAATTTGTATGAAAATTAATAATATTGAATTCACACGGACATTTTGCCGTCACTATCGACCGCGTGTGTGATACCGAACGCACCGCAGCCCCGTCGCAACCACAACGCAAACACCAGCGATACCGTGGCTTTTTTTGCATCACACTGCTTGTGTATCTTGCCAATGTGGAATTATTATTTCTAATCCAGTCACAATAAATCACCTTCACATAGACTGACATTTGTTCTTTATTGGATAAAATATCACCGATGTGCAATAAAACTCCAAATACACGAATTTATGAAAATAAAAACGAAAACGCAACACACGCAAACTGATAACGCACTCTGCAAGTTCCCGCCAAAAAATTAGAATGTTGGTTGGCATAAGGCACTACAGTAGAGTATCAATGCCTTTTGGATTTAAAACTATTAAACGCATACTTTAACCATTGTCTATTATGTTACAATTTATAATAACCACAAACTAAGTAGAGATACTACGATCATAATAAAAATGAAAGCACACGTTCATAATGTTTAATGAAATTGTCATTTTTGTAGAAGTAAATACTTAACAGCTCAACTAGTAAAAGAAATAAAAATATTGAACATAATTTACAGTAATTTATTTCCCAATTTATTATATTTGCTTATGCTAGGGTCTTTTGTGTTTGTTTTAAGTTTTAATATAATATAGTACTTTTCATATCGAACTAAACTATAGAATTTAAATAAACATTTCATGACGAGTTGCAATGCATGAGTTACATGACCTAATAGCGTTTGGCTTATTGGCATTGAGATACTACGATCATAATAAAAATGAAAGCACACGTTCATAATGTTTAATGAAATTGTCATTTTTGTAGAAGTAAATACTTAACAGCTCAACTAGTAAAAGAAATAAAAATATTGAACATAATTTACAGTAATTTATTTCCCAATTTATTATATTTGCTTATGCTAGGGTCTTTTGTGTTTGTTTTAAGTTTTAATAAAATATAGTACTTTTCATATCGAACTAAACTATAGAATTTAAATAAACATTTCATGACGAGTTGCAATGCATGAGTTACATGACCTAATAGCGTTTGGCTCATATTAAGTCGATGCTGCGACGATTGGCTATTTGAACTGTAGTACGAACAGTCCCATAGTGTTTACGTCAACCGAGATTTTTATGTAAGTGAAATGTCAAAATGGGAGTGAAAACTTGAAGAAAACAATGTGAAATTACTGTATTTTTCATTCTGAGAATGAAAAGAATCTGCGTAATGACCTTATAAAATTGCCTTCGACATGTTTACTAAAAAATCTCACCAGGATGTTAAGAAATCATCAGTAAAAATACAGGACTCTAAAAAGGATTCTGCAACCCGTCTAAAGCATTTAAAAATCGTTCTAGGTGAGTAATTTACCTTTTTGTAGTAGTTCAATGCGGCAATATATAATATGCTTCGCATAAAACTTACTTTGTCTGATAAAAGTTAACGTTTCCGTAGATACACAGCAAACTACATTCCGTATATGCTAATTAGTCAAGAATAACTGTAGTTGATGTGCCTCACATTACAACTGTTATTGTGTTATTGAACTCCTTCATTGAAATTATTTTCTTTTGAGGCTTATATGCTCAACATTTATCTAAAAAGAAAATGTCCACTTTTGTATTTGATGCAATAAACTGAAGAAATAACATTATAATACTTTTCAGAACATTTTGACATTGATGAATCAAAAACATACTTTGAAGGCAACTTCAGTCATGTATACTTTATATTATATGACAACTTCATCCAGGCGGAAAATAATCTTCGACAAAGAGGTAACCTACTTGCTACATTTCTTGAGTTCAAAGCATAACATTCTTTTATTATAATGTAGTGTAACATAAGATTAAACCCAATATGTGTTTTATCAACTGAACTCAATAGGCAGCATTTAGTTCTAGTATTATAGTAATAAATAAAAACAGGACTTTTTTTGCATGTGACAATGGAAATATAAGTTTCAAAAGATTCAATACTCCTGGAATGTCAAGGACATTGGCAAGATTCCATAGGAGCTGAAATTATAGTAGTAGATAGGGGAATTCTACGTAATGTCTCATGATAGCACTTTCATTCTAAATTGTGTACTCTCAAGTCAAAAATACCATACACTCTAACAATAAAGTTTATTATCTATTGACAAATTCTATAATACTGGCTAAAAATCATAATATATACATAATGTTAAAAGGAGTTTACTGTATTGAAATTATGTAAGATCCACCCTCTGTACTTTGTCTGCTTGACTTTTGACTGAAGCTGAATATTTAGTCAAAGTCAAAGCCATTTATTCAATTTAGGCCTCAGAAGGGCACTTATGAAGGTCACATTTACTGAAGTTACCCCCGGTTCAGAACTCGGCCTTTAACTGAGGAAAATCCGGCATAAAACTCAGCAGGTTACATATTTTTTGGACAATCTGAATATGTTTGGCTTTTTTTTCCATACATATACCATAGTTAGATATTACCATTGATTAAAAAATTTTGAGGTGTCATGATCCACCCAGCCCCTCATCTGTGGTTCATAGCTTTCATTTTGTAATGTGTATCTTGGATTTATAGTCTAAAACAATGATTCAACTTTATAGTTCTATAATATTATGGAGATTCTGAAATAAATCTAATTTATGATTACAATGCACTATAGTAAGAAGTTCTAATAACAATAACATAGTATTTGTTCTTACTAAATCTTTACTAACTCGCTTAGTTGAATACAAATAGAATAGTTAGTTCTGTCAAAAGTGTAAATAATTACATCAGACACATTATATCTCAGTTCAAATCTAGCTATCTACTGACATTGATTCCATAAGAATTAAATGTCTTTACATACACACATTTTGACAGTCCCTATGTAAAAACGGATATGTTCTATACATGATGTATGGGCCATGTCCGTTTGTACATAAGAACTGTTGATATACAGGTGTCCTGTAGAAAATGGTCAAATGAAACCCTCAAAAGCTGAGATTTACTTGTTTGAGGCTCTTGAGTGGGCCCTTTTAGTGTATAGTTTGCTGGCTGGGTAATTAGCCGACCTAGCTCTGCAAACCTGAGATCGTGCCCTATCAGAAAAAGTAAAATAGTTCCAGTAAAAGTCTCATGGTTTTATAATTATTTGTAATTTAGATTGTTTATTTGTTGCTCTTCTTTTCCGCAAATAGGCCGCTTAGGTCAGCCCTTTTTGCATGATTGTTTTATTTATTGATATTTTATGACATTTCCAAAAGATAATTTAACATTTTCTTGTTTGCAAATATTTTACTATTTCTCATAGGGTATAATCTCAGCTTTCAAGGATTATCATTTGGACCATTATTCACAGGATACCCTGTATAATTGCAACAAAAAGAAAATAAAAAGTATTATCATTGCTTTTTGATTAATTATTATTTATTTATTTTAGAATCTCACATCTAATTTCTATACTTACAATTTTATCCCCATTAGGTATTATGCCATAATTATATTATTTGCTAATGTGATAGATATGATTTGTATAGTATTTCTATTTGTATACTTATTCACATATTGTTTTCTGTTTTTTGCGATACAGAACTTCCGTTTCATCTTGGTGAGTTATGGGTGTTTTAGACAAATAAATACTGTCATGTACAACATACCACCATATTAACAGTGCATTTATTAAATAATGTTTGGATTCCTGATTCAATTATTACTTTCTTTTGACTAGTTATTTTGAAAACTTAAATGTTGCTATAAAAAGAGCAGATTCTCTAATAATATTGAACTATTGATATTTGATCAGATATATTATGTTATATTGTTGTAAACTCTTTTTTTTAATGCTTTAATATACAAGCTATTAACTATTAACTAATTGCCGAACACAAATACTTGTATGTTCTGCTAGTAGTAGCTGCACTAATTTTAACTAGACAAGTAATCAGAGTTGAATGAATAATAAGAATAATTATAACTATCATTAAACTAATAATAATAGAACACCACGAAAGAACCAACTATGAGAAGCCTTACATGGGCAGTTTTAAGCAGTCATAAGTAGTCACTTATGATGCAATGATATAGTCACTTGAAGCTGCAACTAGAGATGAATCTACAATCTTCATTGGCATACACAATGCATAAAAAAGATTTGAGCGAAAGGCAATTTGCGTGAATTTAATTTTACGGGAATTCTGTACAGTTTCAGGTTCATTTTCAAATCTGCACTGAGCATCGCGTGAAGGTGTTTTTTTAGGGCAAAAGTATTAAAGCAAGTGTCGTGTCCTGCTGCCCCGCCCGTTGCCGTCTCGTCTGCCCCTATATCTGTTTTTGAAATCTGTCATAAATGAGATGATCTGATTTATAAAAATAATAATAAGAAATTAAAATGAGTTATCTTAATAGTGACTTAATAATAAGTGCAATAAAATTACAACAACTAAAGATTGAGCGTCCGTATTAGGTCCGCGTACATTGTTCTATGATCACTGCTCGAGCTACCCGCTCTATATGTATCAACTGAAATAGTTCTAAAAATCTAATAAAATAATTCAAACATTATTTAAATTAAATATGAAAGTACATTCATAGTACCCTCATTCATACTGTAGAATGTGGTGCTGCACTCACATTACAATCATAATAGATATCATCTGCTTGTACAATATATGCTAGCCGAACACTTGGAATGAAAAACAGTTACACATTTTATTTACCATTTATTACTTTTATTTGCATTAGTTTAATAGTAATCATAGCATTGATTGCTTGGGAATCATGTAACATAATCAATACTTTCAATAGCATAAAGGTACATACATGTCTAATAACAGGTTTCCCCATACTCTTTAAACAAGGTCATTTGAGTCCATATTAACTGAGGCTTGACTCATACTTAACTATTAATGCTATCATAGATACACGTTGGACATTGGAAAACTTAATACCTATAGCTACACTAAAGGCACTATCACTTCATAAAATTAATAATTAATTGAAAAAAATACAAATTGTTATTAACAATATTCTTTATATTTTAGTTCATAAAGCTGGTAGAGAAGAGTTAGAAGGGGCGTTGTCCCTACTTGAGAAAGTATTATGTCTCCTACCAGAGTTGATCGGAAAGAGATGGCAGTTGCACTCTTTGACACGAATATTTTCGAAACTTCTCCACAGTGGGAATTCGCAAAAGTTACGAGCGGAAGCTATACGGTAATTTACCTTCCTTTTTGTAATTGTTTGATTATATTTCTGTATTATTATATAATATATTTCTCAAATATTTTTAAGATACTTCCTGCTTTGGTACCAAGCGCTGGGGGACAATGCACCATACGAAGTACACAAAATGTTTGCATGCCTCGTGCCAGGCATGCCAGAGCCATGCATAATGCCAAGTGGATCACCACTTAAAGCAAAACCATATGACATCGCAGGAAACATAACTCATGAATCTGGTGATTTTACCATGGAAGATATAATGCAGCATCCCAATTTTGCTACAACCACAGATAATGCGAAAAAGGTTGTTGTAGAACAGACACCTACTGGCATAATAGGCAAGCTGGCCAACGTCTCCGCATCAATATTCCATGATACGAACGCACTGAACCCAGTGCAAAGTGTCGAAATTCAACCATTACTCCCACCGAGTGCCAATGAAAAACCAATTGACAATGAAAATAAATATTTCTTTGAAATATTACTTGACGGCATGGCTACATCGGTCACGAAAATTCAGTGGAGAGACAGATCTCATACCAAGTCAATGAGATGTTTTGCTTTTTTACTGGAGAGATTTAAAATGTATTACTTACCAGTAATTTGTCCGCAGTTTAATATTAAAAATTCTTTGTACAAGCCTAATCTTGGTAAGTCTACTGAAGTCTCTGTACCATACGGCTTTATTGTTTACAAATCTTTCAACGAATAGTCTATTTTTAATATTTATTTCATAGAATTGCCAGTTCAACACAACATACTAGAAGATGACTATGTTCTATGCCGGGTAACTCTCATAAAATGGGTAGCTAGTTATGCCCACTATATGAAAAAGCAAGGTAGTGATGGTGGGCAGCCATCCTCCATGACTAGCATCGGTTCACACCTGCCACATTCCAACACGCCCACACCAGCGACGTCACTGCATAATGAAGAGGAGACTTCTTTCACTGTCGGCCAGCCTTCGGAGTCCAGTAGGGCATCGTCGCATGATTCTGCGTCGAATACCCCGCATCCTAGTTTGGAGTCAGGTAATTTATTATTTCAAACACCGCAGAAACACAACACCTTTTTTTGGGTTCCTAGTCATATAATATAATACTACAGGTTCTGGTATACTGGAAGAACTAAGCTCGGAACAAGTGGTACGCGACGTGCTGTGCTGCTCGTCGCGCGAGCATGTCGACTTTACAATAGAAGTGCTGCGGCAGGCTTTCCTGCTGCCGTTCTCGCATGCGGCCGCCATCAGGCGCGTCATCGCACTCTACAAGGACTGGATACAGATGAATGTGAGTGCTCGTTTTTCGATTCGTTTTCAGGAAGCAATTCCGGGTACTTTCTTTGTTATTTAATACATGTTTCCACCCCGACTACTATTGAAGATATCGAATTTTCTTTGTAGCAAATTTAATACATGTTTTCATCCCGACTACTATTGAAGATATCGAATGTTTGAACTTTTCGCCCCACACCTACTGTTCTATCTAATCTATCATCAGTATTCTAAGGTTCTTCTACCAGTCCTACAAACGACAATAAGCTAAATATGCTTTATTTGTACACCACATAGTGGTAAACGAAACATTAGAAAACAATGGGAGGAAACAGTCCAAAATCCTGTAAAAAATATTGAAGTCGTTCTAAAAGGCAATTAAAAAGTATATCTTCATTTCTACGAGACTTTAGACGTCTCGTGTGATTCTTGTGACGGTTATTCCGAGGAATGCTATAAATAAACGGTGTTGACTATTGCAACAGGTGGCAGAGATTCCCCCGTTTCTAGTGGAGAACACATATGAGCAGCAAGTGGCGCTGGCGGCGGGTGGGGTGGTAGGGGTAGGTGCGGGGGCGGGTGGCGAGCCCGCGGTGCCGCCGCGCCGCCTGCGCAACGACTCCTACCTGGGCGCCGTCGGCAGGGACAACGTCATGGTGCGGGCTGGCATGCAGGTCAGTCAACACATACGAGCAGCAAGTGGCGCTGGCGGCGGGTGGGTGGGTTAGGGGTAGGTGCGGGGGCGGGTGGCGAGCACGCGGTGCCGCCGCGCCGCCGGCGCAACGACTCCTACCTGGGTGCCGTCGGCAGGGACAACGTCATGATGCGGGCTGGCATGCAGGTATCAATGGATATTGGCAAAAGTAGCCGATAGAAACTGGGTTAAATAAAAATTACACAAAAAATATTAAACATAAAAAAATGCATTTTGTCGCATCATCCCTCGCCACAGTTTTTAGAACATTTGAAATGCTGGTGGCGTTCGTTCCATGCAAACATAATCCTCAGTTTCCTCTCTGGATAATGACACTAGAGCAATGATTATTTTACCATGCAATCTGTAGGTACCACTGTATGTCCCTCGATTATGTTTTTCTCCATAAATAAATTATTATAAGAATTAGGAGCCTTCTAAAATCACAAAAACTTACCATTTTTAAAGCCCTTATCAGACGTCCAGCAAACAAATTTGACGAATATAATAAAACAAAGGAAAACCGACAGACATAGCCAAACCCCTTCTTATTTTTATCGATCAAGTTTTGGATGAGGAAACTGGGGATTACCAAATAGCGATTTCGTCTAATTTAAATAGGTATAATCGGTTCAAGCCGTAGTTGTCTCTATCGCCCTCGGGCAGGATAGCTCGGGCACAGCGCGACAGCAATAGATGTGTTAAATACCTATTTTTCAAATTTCTTGCAGCCGTGATTTGAAGTAATAATTCGTGTATATTTACCATTCTAGAACGTTCTACAAGTATTCATGACGCAAGCCGCAAACGTATTCCTCGCTTCACCATCGCCGGTAGCGCCACCTGGCGCTCTCAGCCAGCAACAACTGTTGGAGGAGCAAACCGACACATGCAAACGTGTGCTGAACATTTATAGATACATGGTCATGCATGTCGCCATGGATGCTAACTCGTGGTAAGTTTATGGTGGTATTTGGTCAATTACGCTAGAAGAAGACACGTGTCTTAAACAAATTACTGGGTAATGTAAGATAACTTTAGTCTCTTGCTCTGAATGAACTGATGGGTCCTAATTTTAAGTAATCGCAGTAAATGAGGATCGATGATTATTACCGAATCAAGTAGATCAATCGAGCAAACAATCGAGTAGATCTGAATAAGGGAATTCGTTTATATAAACGAAATGATCCCAAACGATTCCAACATTGGAATAATTCTGTTTTTTATTTGTATCAATAGTTAAATTTCCCGTTACTATGTATTGTTTTTTCAGGGAACAACTGTTATTAGTGCTTCTACAAATAACGTCATTGGTTCTGACGAAAGTACCTCCAAAGAGAAAACAGGAATCACTAGGTGAGACTTTTTCTTGTCTTTCGAACTGAACAATGTTTTTGCGTAACATTTAAACTCATGAAAATATTCCAGGTGGTTTCCTAGCGCCGGCGTTGTTCCAAACCTTGATAGTGACGTGGATCAAAGCGAATCTGAATGTGGCAGTGAAGCCAGAATTGTGGCAGAACTTTATGGAGCTACTTACGCGACTTACACACTGGGAGGATCTGATTAAAGAGTGGGCGGTATGTATTGATTTCTCTATTACAGGCTATAAAAAATCCCCGACATAACCGTAACGAAAGCATATTAGACACCAATCAAAGTAACTTTTCATTGAAAATATTGCTAGGAAATGTTTTGTATTTAAAAAAAAAATATAATTATTTTGCCACCGCGCAATGTAATCCTTAGCGCGGCATGTAAGTGTGTGTGCGTGCGAGCGTGCCAGCCAACAAACCGAGTGCGTGAGTGAGCGTGTGGGAAATACCGTGTAATATCAGTTACATGATAAACACATGTTTACGAAAAAAAAAGATAATAAATGCAACTTTGAACATCAATATCTCCGAAACCCGCAACTTCCCAAGCATAGCTACATACAAAAAAATTTTCGTATTTATTTGGATAATATGTGGGTTTCGGTAATGTCGGAGAAAAAAAACCCGGTGTAGTATAGTATAGAATAACCCATCCCACCAAAAACATTTTCATGTAAAATGTTGCCAAGACGAGATCATATGGCTCGCACTGTCAAAAAGTTATCAGATCTAATGTAGAGCTAAGCTTATAACTACAAGCTCTAACTTCACAAGCTTACATACCACATTTCAGTTTCTAGGACTTCAGGAAGTACCTTAGTAAAATCTTTGAAAAACTATTGCTTAATCAAATGTTAGGCCACTTTAATAAACATAAGATACTACATAGTCATCAGTTTGGTTTCACGAAGGGGAGATCTACTTCAGATGCGGCTGCAAAATTATTGAAACACATATATGAAGCTTGGGAAAATTCACAAGATGCAATTGGCATTTTTTGTGATCTATCCAAGGCCTTTGACTGCGTTGACCACCGTACTCTGCTCCTTAAGCTAAAATATTATGGTATTCGTGAGGCGGCTCATGATCTTGTTCTATCTTATTTAAGTAATCGCCAACAAAAGGTAGGAATTTGTGATACAACATCGAAGGGATCTTTAGTTAAAATGGGGGTACCCCAGGGTTCAATACTAGGTCCATTTCTATTTCTAGTGTATATTAATGATTTACCATCTGTTGTAAACGGTCTCTCAGATATAGTCTTGTTCGCTGACGATACTTCATTTATTTTCAAAGTAGATAGAAAAGACAAAGAACTTATTAAAGTAAATGATACCATGTCAATAGTCTCAAAATGGTTTGCTGTAAATAATTTGTTATTAAATTCTAGGAAAACTAAATGTTTAAGATTCTCCCTTCCAAATGTAGTGCAAGTAGACAGTCAGGTATTAGTAGATGGCATCAGTTTGGAATTAGTTAGTAAAACAGTATTTTTGGGTATCACATTGGATAATAAATTGCAATGGGGTCCTCAGATAGAATCATTAGCTGGTAAATTAAGTTCTGCTGCATTTGCTGTTAGGAAAATCAAACAATTGACGAATGTCGAGACGGCCAAATTAGTTTATTTTGCATACTTCCATAGCTTTTTATCTTACGGCGTATTACTTTGGGGATCTGCAGCAGATATTGAGACTATTTTTATATTACAAAAAAGAGCAATTCGTGCAATTTATAGTATGGGTGCTCGTGAATCATTAAAGGAATTATTTAAGGAAATAAACGTTATGACCGTACCATCACTTTATATCTATGAAAATATAATGTACATACGTAAAAACAAAGAAATGTATAAAACAAAAATGGAGACTCATAATATCAATACAAGACAAAAAGAGAAATTAGTTGTTCCGTATTTTAGACTAGCTAAAGTTCGTAAGTCATTTCTTGGCAATAGTGTGCGCTGTTATAACAAAATACCACTTGCGGTGACCAAGATGACTGATTTTAAATTTAAATCACATATAAAAAAAGTTCTGAAAGAAAGAGCTTATTATAAAGTAGCCGATTATATTGAAGATAAAGATGTCTGGAAGTAGGTAGCTGCACTCTGCACAAGTGCACCTTGCTCATACTTATACAAAAGCCAGTAGGTCAATAATTGTGTTTTGTATTTTTAAGGTTATTATTTTTTATTTATTTTCTTGTTCTTTTTTCGTCTGTATCTATGCTTAGGTATATCTTTTTTATTTTTAATTATTTGGAAAAAAAAAGCCAAACATAGTCAGATTGTCCAAAAAATATATAAAAAATGTAACCTTGCTGAGTTTCTTGCCGGATTCTTCTCAGTTGAAGGCCGAGTTCCGAACCGGTGGTAACTTCAGTAAATTTGACCTTCATAAGTGCCCTTCTGGGGCCTAAATTGAATAAATGGCTTTGACTTTGACTTTGACTTACCCTAAGAGTTGATGATCATCAGTGAGTCAGTGACGAAATCGGGGTTTTTTAGATATCAATTAAATCTAAAGTATAAGAGCTATGTTATTGAAACTTAATATGTTTAATAAGGTCACTATTGACCTCATTTGATTGATTTTGTTTATCTGGTATAATGCAAACCCAAGTTACCCAACGCTTCGAGAAAAGGTAGGTAGTGCCCTTGCGCTTCGCTTGGCTTGGCTCGTCTTGGCTAGTGGTTGTTGAGTAGAGTATTGTCATGTCTATTCATCTCCTATTATACAGCACATTTTGCAAAGTATTCAGATGAAAAATTGTTTCATACAAAAGGGCAATGTCTACTCTGCTAAAATGTATGAAACAGCTGTTTTTTTTTTGCTATTTCGACGTTTAGTAAGAGTTTTTCGTATTTATGAGTACTTACACTGATCACCCGGATTCATTACCGTGCCACATTCATTTTTAAACCTTACATAGTCGATTTAAGTTCGAAAATCAACATACACTTTGTAATATTAATGTATCGGGTCTATTCGCGCACAGATACATTAATATTACAATGAATTTAGTTCGCGAAAGCTTAAAAAGTACTACAACATACACTTGTTTTAATGTTTGTAAATTCCATAGAAAACAATGGAAACACTGACCCGAGTGCTAGCGCGCCACGTGTACTCACTAGACCTGTCGGAAAGTGGGGGAGGTGGGGATTCCAGGAGCCGCGGTGGAAGGAGACTGCCCACGGTGACTCCAGCCTTGCCAAGACCGGTGCCCTTGCATCAATCTGTTACTACAGTTGCTGCTAGCGATTCCAGGACTCCTGGTAAGATACTGCAAAGTTTTAATTGCTTTATTCTGCAACTGACTGAATTGGAATTAAATAATAGAAAAAAAAAAAAAAAACTCTTTGCTATTGAATTTAGCCCCTAACCTACGAAATATCATACGAAAGAGGTGTTTTCCAGTACAGTTTTTTTATTCTTCAGGAAAAACGTCTTTTAACACTAGCTGTCCCAGGATAAAAAGTAATAGATAATAAAATCAGACAGAGCACAGGGAAATGACGCATACGCAAATTGTTTTTTTTTTTTTTTTTATAGCGGATGTTTATTACTTTTAGTTACTTTAATTATAGGGAAATCACCGAAATCTGGTCACGATACACATCAGCGAAAGGATACCGGTAGTACCCGGCGGCAACTGACGAGATGTCGGAGTGATCCCCATCTTAGTAAACACACTCGTGGAGAAACAGGTTTGTAATTACTTAAAAAAAAAATATCATAATTTTCCATGTAACATTACTTCCCAGAAATTGATCTTAATAAGCGACACTATGAGATGGGGTAATGGTAGAGGCTGTGCCGACAATCCAAGTTCTTATTAAATAAATCGGCCTCGCGACTGATTATACCATTTTTCGCTATTCCCTATACTTAATAATTTGACCAACCAGGCCCACTTTATACGTTACAACTTGCCTTCAAAATATTTACTAAATAAAATTACTTGTTCAACTGTGTCAATAAACAACTTTACTCCAGATTAATAGTTTGGTTAAAATGTATTGCGCAGGTGTTATCAATGATATTTTTTTGCAACCAGAAGATACCAAAGAACCTATAAACCATAAACCTCGGAGATGGTATTCATTGGACTCATTACGGAATTCAACACAGCACGAGGAGCGAGATTCTGCTAGCGGTATGTTCACTGAAATTCAACATTATCGTAATGTTAATAAGGTGTGATTTCACTAACAATATTTCATTTTTAGGATCTCGATCGCCATCACCAGCTCCCTCTAGTGGAGTTGAAAGCAGTTCTATTAAGGATTCACCATTGCAAATTGATTTGGCTTCCGATGGTGGGAATGTCGGTAAGAACTTTTTCATCATTTAAGTTGAATAAATTAGGCACGTAACGCTTAACTTATATTTAAACCCATTTAGGCACTTTTTCACTCTACACGACTTTGTTACGGCAAAGCTAAAAGTCACTAAGTTTTATGATCCCACAAAGAGTTAGAAATCAATGTGGTAGGGAGAATGTTCGGTAACGCGTGAGTGAAATCAATGTGGTAGGGAGAATGTTCGGTAACACGTGAGTGAAATCAATGTGGTAGGGAGAATGTTCGGTAACGCGGTGAGTGATGCCCCGTGTGTTGCAAGCGTATGGCTACGGTAACCGCTTACCATCAGGCAGGCCGTATGATTGTTTACCGACTAGGTCGTTTTGTTTCTTCATTGTTTTATACTTTTGATTGCAAACCCAAATTAAGTCTCGGTTTTGTTTCATGTTAAAATTGTGACTTTAACACACGTAAAAACATAACCTATAGCAGAGTTTTGATAGTTAATATTCTATATACTTGTAATAGAATGGACAGAGAACGAGTCGTGCGAAGGCGGCGGGGGCGGGGGCCGGATGGAGGGTGGGGAGGGGGAGGGTGTGGGTGTGGGGGGCGTGGGCGTGGTGATGGGGGGTCGCGCGCGCGGGTGGCTGCCGGACGTGGCGGGCGTGCTGTGGCGGCGCATGCTGGCCGCGCTCGGCGACCCCAACCTGCTGCCCAGCCCGCATGCGCACCACCACCTATACAACTACCTCATACACCTCAACTCAACATTGCTCAAGGTAACTTATATTACCAAATACTGCCTCACCATGCATCGCCGGGTAACATTTAACGAATAAATACATGTGGTAGTTCAACGCCTCATTCTCACACGTAGCTACTCAAAAAAACGTAACTGATTACTAACCAAAGTTCGCACACGAAACTACTCAAATCACGATAATTTTAGTCACACGTCGACTAAATGTGTCTAAATCTCTTGTCATTTACTAACTCAAGTAAAGGCGATGAATGTTAAATGAAAACGTTATGTGAAAACGACTTTAAAGTCGTTCACGTACTTGATGATCAAATAAAAGACTCATTGTCCTCCAAATACACGGTCGTAAGGGGCGCGTTGGACTGAAACCGGTGGAGGCAGATCATCTGCTCTAGAAGTAAACCCGAAGCTGACCATGGTCGTCAGATATGAGGGAGAGAATTATCTTATATCAATTTGGTTTCGTAGTAGACCCTCTGCACGTGTGTAGACACACTACAGTCTACACTATACACACATGCGTTACTAACCATTTGCGCCGTGTGAGAGCCTTCATTGAAATACTACAGCTGGACTGGATAATAATTAGTTTCTTTTCAGTCCTACCTGTGAGAAGGGCTTCACAGTTTATCTATGGGTATTGTATTGTATGAGGTATTCAGAGAATTTTGAATCATGTCCTTTCAGCTGACTTTAGGAAAACTATGTAAAGAGACAAAAACACGAAATGCGTACACACGTAAAAAAAATAACTCTAGCGTAATTTAAACAGCTGTAGCATGCAGCGATTTTCGTTGACATTGTCTTTCTCAAGTACATATGTGGCCTTCCAAATATGTTAATTTCAATATTTATCTATCATCGATAGTTTACCGTAAGCTGGGAGTATTCTGTTCATACTAGTATGAAAGCGTAATAATTCAATGAGTATGAAGTTTTAAACCATATAAATGAACATCCAAATAAACTGTGCGTGCTTTTTTAACACTTAAAATCATCGCTAGTTACTTTATAAACAATAATTTATGCACTTTCTGTGAAATTCCTAAGCCAAGACAAATACATATTCATAGGCAAGAATCTTTTTGTTTATGAATAACATGACTATTCAAAGGTGATCTTTTAAGGCTGCGTATAAAGCAAAATAACAATCTTAGAATTGAAATTTACCCAAGTAAATAGTATTTAAATGAAAAAATATTTTTATATGGGTATTTTCATTATATACGCGAGGGTTCTGCCTGAGCAAAAACATAATGGAATGAAATTTCCTCGATAGAAAAAAATCACAAAGCTACCTCTAATAATAATGAATTTTCGGTTTTAATCGTTCATGGTGTATCTAATTAAGACAAAAATTCGATAAATAATATCACTAACATATGACCTAGGGCTGCTACTAACGATTTTTTAAAATATTCTATACTTTACGAGTTATTTAGATAAGAAGCGCTTCGTTCATTTTTGTGCCGCGAAACACGCTATCTCCATCTCATCTCCACGCGAAGATTAGACATAAGTTTGTTTCATCTGACATTGCGATATTTTTCTGGCTTGGTACGCACTCTTAAAGGAACATACTACAATCCATTGTACGTACTACGCAATTCTACCGAGTATATTGTGTTCTGTGTTGGTTATTTACACTGGTTTCTAGAGTATTTTCGTTTAAAGATTTTTTGTTTCTGATAAAAGAAATCTCAGTCTTGTTCGCCGGCTAAATACCTATATTAAAACATGACGTATCTAAGTTGCAAAAAATAGAAACTATAAAGCAAACATAAGTTCATTTACCCACCTACGCGCTACAAAGTAAGTAAATAAAATAATGTTTACACGGAATCGCATTCAATAATGTACAAATTGTACCAGTATCGTGAATCAACACTTACATAATGAAATCATACTGTATTGTATAGCTAACTGGCCATATGTTAATGTTTATCACAAATAAAACGTGTTCAAGTAACTTATCAGTCGATATCTATCAATGTTTGGCAGATGGACGCAATAGAAAAATCATTCGCACTCATCTCGCCGGATTGAGTCATTCCCTATATTTGCCTTTTGTTTTTATTATTATTCGCTTCTATTTATTGTGTATTTCTTAGTGATGTCAGTGCCGATGTTTTATGTATGGTGTTATTGAAATTGTGCGAACTGTTGTCCAATACAAAAATATTCAAAGATTGCCAATGCGAGAGAAG